>JAPTMW010000011.1:7750351-7761347 GCA_029822955.1 Ostorhinchus angustatus
TGATCGGAGGGCTCGTGGAAGTCATGATGCGTGGATCCTCTGACGACAACAAAAGGTCAAATCGACGACGGCCATTAAAGCAAAGCGTCTCTACATGTGAGTGGTGTGTAAAACCGTAAAAGGACGAGGCTGGTGTTCTGACTGTCGACAAACCCAACAATACACTCTGAACCACAGTGAGGAAATCCTACCAACAGTCTAAAAAAAACAGCTCAAACTGCCAATGTTTGTAAAAAGCTCCCACGTTTTGTCGATTACCGAGTATTTACAGCAACGGGACGGAGTAAAACACACTTCAGAGGCAGATCAGTGCAGGCCAGTTCCTTTCAATGCATCCACATCCATTTTTTTTATTGAGACTTACTGAAGTTCCATTCAATAAGTCTCATTTATTTAGCTCGAGTGATTGATTTCTAGCATCACATACAGTACGACTGATGAGAAATATCACTAGTAGACATTAAAACGATCAGCAGGCAGCGACTAAAACCCAACATTTTCAATAAATTAGGGCTCAGAAGAAAGGTAACATCTGTCAGATTGATGTAGACACGCAGTGTTTAGAGTAAATGCTTCTAGAATACAGCAAAAACAGCTCTGCCTGAAAAAAAAACCCCACATTACTGAGGCTGAAAACGGCCTGGATATCATGAGTTTGTAGCTTGTTCAGACCAGTTTATGTTACCGCTGCATGGAGACCTTCAGACTGAGCTGCACCAACAACATTTAAGAGTATTCAGGTCTGATCAGAACAGAATAAAACTATGTATCAAATGAGTAAATCCATATTTGTACTCAAAATATTAGTTAAAAATAATAAATTCAAGTAACCACAGTTAAAAAGAATGTCACCAGAATGCAGATGCTTGTCAAAGTAAAGTAAATGAATACTAATATAGTAGATCAGGATATAATGGATATAAGAGAAAGGGAAAAACTGTCCAATAAAAAGACATATTGGATTGGATAAAAGTAAAGTAGCCTTGTCAAAAAGGCTCCGAAAAAATGCCTCTAATTTTACTTCAATTGAAAACAATCTGGTGTTTGAATAAACTAATAAAGCAAAAATAATATAAGATTAGGAAAACAAGGAAGTTAACCATTTTTACTGAATCCATTTTATAAAAACAGCTGATGTTAAAGTGAAACCTCCTCAGGTGTTACTTTAAAATTAAACCTGGATCACATTTTACACTGAATTTAACTTCGAAGTAGGGTTACATTCTAAGAATAAGTGCAACATAATGTTCTGTTAAACTAGGAATTAATCCTTGTTGGCGCAACCTACAATTCCCATAATGCAACTCTGAGCCTCTTTCACCACTTTCAGCCACTTCTTTCACATATCCAGGCTTTCTGTTAAAAATATGACGACACTAACACGTGGCATTTTCAGATCTAACTGTTTTTTCCAGCTCTGTAGTTCTGTGTTCAAAGTAAAATGATGTGAAAGTGAAGTGATTGAAGGAACAGGCGTGTACCTCATGTTTACGGTATTAAACAGGAGGAGCGTTTATCACACACACTTGTTGGCAGGATCAGCTCAGTGTTTCTTCGGGTTTGTTTACAATCAGTCAAAGCTTCATCCTTTAACAGGTTGGATGATGGTAAATACGTGAGCAGTAGCGCTGCAGTGCGACGTCAGGAGAAGCAGCGGGTGTGGAGGTGAAATACAGTCGTCAGGGTCGGCGTCTACGGGGACGGCGGGTACAGTAAGTGCTCGATCTGCGTCAGATCTCCAAAAACACAACATTCTTCTTCACTACTTTCTTTCTCTTATGACATATTGTATATACACACAGAGGTGGCGGCTCTGTGACGGATACAATGTGAGTATACGATACACACAAGGAGGACAGACACAAAAAAAACAAAAAAAAAAAGGAAGATGCATCATGGGAAGACAAAAGGTGTGATCGCACAGCCTGAAGGTGTACACCTCTTTGTAAACAGATCAACAGGTTGATGTTTGGCTGTAAAGAGTCCATGATGACACATTCACTCCTCCTCTGAACATTAATCTCTCTGTACGGTGGCCATTCTCCAGCTGAATCGGTGCATGTACAGCAGGTTTACGTGGGCTAATGTATTAAATGCTTTGAATTTTTTTGACTTTTCCAGTCCAAGCATGATTTTCCATCTCCCGTATGTACAAAAGTTTACAACAGTTCCTCGAGAAGAGACCCATGCGTGAGGCCAACGTCCGAGATGCCCCGCCCCCTCGAATCTGATCCACCTTCGTCGCGGTCCTACTTCTAATCACACCACAGCAGCCGGGTACAAAAATCGTCCAAGAGCAAAAACAAAGGGGCGCTATCTTTGGTCACAAAATGAGCAGAGGAAAACACAATGTGCGAAAGGAAGGAAAAGAGTGAAAGCGTGAAGATACTGTTCCATCAACTGACAAAAAAGAACGAAGGAAGAAGTAACTCCAGTGATCAGCGAGGACAAAGGTCTGAGTAGGTCACTGAAAACGGAGGAAGAGGATCAGCTCAGTTTAAGCCCTCCTCCTCCTCTTTCTCTTTCTCCTTCCCATCTCCCTCCTCTTCCTCCTCCTCCTCCTCCTCTTCCTCCTGGTCATCCTTGCAGTATTGCTGGAGCAGTTGGTGCAGGTGCTGCTGAAGTGCGTCGGGCTGCATGGCGTCTGGGGTGTCGTCCAGCCGCTCCAGGTGCACATGCTTCCCCTGGGCATCCCTCACCACAGTCCTCTTCTGGGTTCGCGACTTACGCATTTGGCTTCTGTGGACAAGGAGGAAAGAAACCACAGAAGAAGAGTTACACTCCATCCTCTGATGTTCACAGGTCAACTTGTTGTAGGCAAGGGGTGCTGTTTTTGGTTCAGTTTGCTTGGTTGAATTCATACCAAATTACGTTTATAGATTGCTAGTGAGCCAGAATATATGTCATTACATTTTGGGAAAGGCAGGTTAAAGTTAAAATTTTTTCTGATTAAAAAAATTTCCCATTTACTTATAATGGGCAAAATACGTGCAAAGGGCGGGGTTTGTTGTGCCTGACACCACTTGTTTACTCTGTTATATCTTTTTTTTTTTTTAAGATTTCTTTTTTTTTTGCTCTGATACTTAATGTCAGAAATTTGCAAGAAATGAATGAAGCCACAAGTATTTATTATTATCAAATCCAGTTTTGTTGGATTTCTAAACAGCATCCCAGAACTACACTATTCACTCTTTCTGGACTTAAATGATCTTTTCTTTTTTAATATTCACTGCCTTTTTCTATATTTTCCATTTGCTTTGTTAATTTACATTCATCAGACAAACACGCCAAATTCCCTGTCTCAAATGCCTCAAGTGAAAATGGAAAGTGAGGGAATATATGTTTATTTTAACTCTAACGTCAACAAAAAAAAACCTTCAGAAACATTTTCCTGGGTTTCTAATACTCAGAATATGATAAAAAAGACTTTACAAACCACACTGATTACACAAACCATGCATCTTCCTACGAACCTCAAGCCTGGTTCACACACACTCTGCGTTTCTAAGCTTCTGAACTACTTTACGTTACATAGTTTACATACAGCCTGTGTAATGGAGCTCAATGGAAGACACATGGCCTCTAATATGCAACAACTTGTACATCTGTGTAACTGGAGGTGAAATGAAAGGCTGAAGTAACAAAAACGCTGTGTACATTCAGTCATCAACCAGTGGTGGACTGATGAAAGACACTGAGGCAGAAAGTAATGCAACCACAAAACACTGCAGCAGGACTTTGAAACAGACATAACGCCTGAATCAGTTCACAAAGAGTCCATGTTCCATAAAGAATGAGCACAGAGAGGTTACTCTGTTGAGTCTAGCAGTGTTGTTGTGTCCCAGAGCTCACGGATGAGATCGGGGGGTTATGTTTTACAAAAACGATGACAAAAACTAACAAGACCCTGACTGTTTTTTTTTTTTCTATTTCCACCTGCATGTATAAATATTTGGACTGTTGAGTTAAAGACTGGAAAAGAGAGTGAGATCAGACCATGCTTCTGTGATATAACCTGTTAGTAAAGCCCAGTATCTTTGGGCTCTTTTCTTAACACTCCCATGCTGCAGTCCAACCTTTTAATCACAGAACCGTCGTCCTGCACAATCTCTTTCTCTACTAAATGAGGCAGGTGCACTTTGCCAAAGCCTCCAGCATAACTCAAAGCCTGGAGGGGAAAGAACGAGGGAGGAGAGAGGGATGAGAAGAGCAAAAAGACCAAATACACACACTAGAAACCTGGAAAAGATCTGTGCAAGTAACAGTAACTGGTCAGGTATTAGAAGCGACTCGTGATAAAATCCACTCTTTTGTTTCCTCTTTTGGACCCACTGACCTTCTCGAAGTCCTCTCTGGCTGAGGGGAGGTCAGCAGCCAATGAGGGGTCTCCCATGTGTTTCTCCATCCTGTCGCCCCTCACCACCGTTGTCTTGACAACCTTGCTGACCTTTCGACCCTGCACTGGCTCCACCTCGAATTCTGATGTGGTGGCGGCGCCCAGGGCTCGCGGCTCTGAGAAGGTGAGCTGGAAAGAATGTAAAATAACAAGTCAATAAATGTAAATGCACTGTGTTTAATGGATCTGGAATTTTATGAATGGAATTGTTCAACTTTTATTCTGAAACAACAAAATTGCAAAAATGCAAAAAAAATAAAAACATGACTGAAGTGCTTTGAAGTGCACACCACAAACCAATAGGAGGAAGAGAGGACTCCCATTTATGGACGAGAACAAAGCAGGGCTCCTTTTATGAAGAGTTTTAATTCTTGTTTTATTGAGTCGCTTTTAACCTTTTCTTTTATCTGCTGGTTTACTCTACTCAACATCAAAAATAAAAACAGTCTCCAGGGTATTGTAAAGGTGCAGCAGAATTGCAGGAGTGACTTTGAATAACCTTACACACCTGCATGAGGTTACAACTTTGAATAAGGCTCGGTCGGTCCTGAATGACCCCGCCCACCCTCTATGGTCTGAGTTCACGCTGCCTCAGTCTGGTCGCAGATACGCACTATCACGTAGCAGAACCAATAGGCACAAGAACTCTTTTATTCCTACTGATATTAAGCTCCTGAACAGAGAATAGCGTGATTTGTGTTTTGTTTTTTTTGTATCTGTCATTTGTTTTTGATGCGTGTACTGCTGTGTACAATAATTTGCCCCTTGGGGATAATAAAGTACCTTGAACCAACATTTCATTTCATTATGAAGTCAGGAGATCATGGACTTCTACGTCTTCTATGTCAGCAACCTCACTCTGTTCTTAGAGCAGTAAACTTTTGAGACATCCCTTGAGTTTCCTCATCTAAAGGAGGCTATAACAAAGGAAAACTTCTGCACAGAACTGAGGGCGATGGAAGAATCCAGGAGGAAGTGGTGGATGTAATGGCACGCAGTTGTTACAAGAAAAACTCCCTAAAGAGTAATGACATATCTTCACCCTAGAAGGTGAAAGTCAGTTTTTAGGGGCCTATAACTGCTTGCACATGGCTGAAAAGTTAGAAGCGCTAGGGTTTAGACCCAAACTGAAATATCAACATTACTGCTATGTGAAACTTTAATAATCCTGATGATACAGGCGGCAACCTTTCCAATGCATTGACCCTTTAATAATAATAATAATAGTCTCTGTGGTGCTGCAGTTTGCACTTTACAGCATTCAGACTACTGTGACTCCTGAAACCTTTACGCTATCCAGAAAATTCAAATGGCATGGGAAAGCTGAGATCCTGAGCTTTCCGACACTATATTACACTTTACAGCAGCAATGTGGGACTCTATTACAAGTAAAAAGGAACACTTGGAAATACAAAAAAAATGAAGCCATAATATGGATACTGAATGTATATTTAACGGCAGTCTGAAAAAGGTTAATTTATCTCTACAAACCCACAAACCACTGTTAATACAGACACGATTTCAACCACACCACCCTTAAGAGGATCAAGTACAGATACTGACCTCTTTCTGACCTCCCTCACTGTGAAGCACAGTCCTCTTCACCACTCTGGAAACAGCATCGCCCTCTTCAATCTGCACTGTCTCCTGATGAGAGCCTTCTATGGTCACTTCCTGCGTCTCCATGCCATCTGGAGACACGTACTTCCGAATCACCTTCCGTGTGATCTGGTGGAGAAAACAGAGTGGGTATGAACTGTGAAAACTGTTTGACATCAGGTGATGTATTGGGACTTAAATGGTACTTGGAATGTGCTCTTACCTTCTTGACTACCATGTTCCCATGCTCATCTGTGTACTTCTCCTCTGTGACTGACTGTGGTGGGATATCTGGTAGAGTATCCGCCTATGAAACAATCAAACAAACAAACAGACATTTACAGTCCTGCACAACACTCAAAGAAAGAACTACAAGAAACAAATCTCACACAAAAGTGATGATAACTGATACCATCAATACAGAGGATCACATTATGACTTTCATTCTTCAACATTAAACCGTAAACATTTCTATAAAAGCGCAGATATAATCTCACTGAAGTGACTTAAATGGAAAAGAATTAGAAGTAACAACCAAAAGGCAAACAAACAAGTAGTTTTCAATTCCTCTCCAATCTTAGAAATGTGGTCACAGTAAGAGGAGACGTAAGTGGCCTTAGCCAGCTAAAAAACTCACCAAAAGCCACTTAACCTCTGTTTACCACCACCTGCACCACAATACAGCGCATCATGCTTTTTTACCTGAATGATAACTCTGCGTCGGACCACCCTGGTGGTCAACACCTCCTCCTCTGAACTATCAGAGGACAGCATCCCTAGCTCCTCTGCTATCTCCTGGGAGACAGCACACAACCAGGACAGGTCAATAAACAAGTCCACACAGTGACACCACGGCACTAACAGGTCTGCAGGCAGCAGCTGGTCCTTCTTTTCTCTTAACCTCACTTTTATATTCACTTGTAAAAAGGATCACGTGGAAAAAATGAAATGGGGAAATAAACAAAGACAGTGTATGCACTAGGAAGGAATGATTCAATTCACAGATTAGCAAAAGTGCACCTGATTAAAAGTGTGGACCAAATAAAATTTGTGATGATTTTAAACATCTTTGAAACAAAACAAAAACAATTATCTACAACTATTAGTAGAAGACCCAAGCTTTTGCTATTTAGAAATATGGTAATTGTATTTTTTAACATTTACTTGTAAACTGATTCCTCCTCTCTGAAGTTAATCGTGTCTCACGCATGTATTAAAAACCTTGAGACTGTTTTAGACAAGTTATAAAAGTGTAACTGGACACAGAATAGGAAGGAATGAGTGGTTTAAAGAAAGACAGACCTGACTTTTATCAGACACTGTTTGTGAAAAGTTTAAATGAAGCATAAATAAGATTATGGTACTAGAGAAAGAAATAGATGATGTAAAAAAGGGATGTCATTACTTAATTAAAAGAGGAACTAAAGAAATGTGTTTGTATCAAGAGATGTTGATTTGAAATTGTTCTGAATCACAGCGTCCTGTTGGTAGCTGCTTCATATTGATCTTTGCTCCAGTGGATGGTTCACAATGCTTTAACATTTGTGTCACATCCTGCCTCAGTGATGGAGATCCATAACGTGTACATATAACAGTGATGTGAGATGAAGAGAAGGCACAGGTATGCAAAAACCTTCAACTGAAAAACACATGCAAGGATGGGAACAACAAGCAGAAATCAAAAGATGCAAAACCAGTGCATGACTTGTATCTGTTCTTTAGTGCAGTTGTGACTGTGATAAACATCTTGTATAACAGCAAAAGTTGTCACGCCACCGCTCTGACAAACATGTTCAAAGAGTACTGATCCACAATCCACCACAACAACTCATTCATTGGTCAGTTTGTGTTATTTTCAGTCTTTACAGGGGAAGGCTCTCATGCATTCAACAGCATTTGTTAGCCTCATTTAGTCCGTACACTTCAATGCAGCCCTACAGCAACCAGCCTGACCAGGCAACACACCAACCAGTGCAGTGTTGTGCTCATGCTCAACATCTTACCCTTCCTAGGAAGTCGTCATCATCATAATACCCTGCCTGATCTCTGGAAGGCAGCTCCTCACACACAGGGAGGTTGCCATCTGCTCTACAATCTCGTGAATCTGAATCATAAGCAAATTCACCGAGGCTTTCACTGCCAGAGGAGAACCTCTTGTAATCTTCAACTCGGAGGAAAGGCTGAGCTCTGTACTGGGGGGTCCCTTTTAAGAAGTCAACATCTGGGCTGCTTCCAGGCATAGGAGAAGGGGGTTCTGATATGTGATAATATAGTTCATGCTCTAGTTTTGGTTCTTCTGGTTCAGAGTAGTCAGAGAAGCCTTGTTGACAGTCATAGAATTCCACGTCTGAGTCTGAGTGCTGTGGAGACTCCATGCTCTTTCTTGGTTCCTTTGGAAGAACTTTTGGTTGGTCTGACTCAAATTCAGACACAGTTTTCTCAAACTCTGACAGGACTCGATTAAAGTCTGGGGAAAACTCAAAGTCTCCCAGTGTTCCAGACTCTTTGCTGATGTCTTCGGTCACAACTTGAGTTGAGTCGCTGAACACAGGAGAAACAGGACTTAAATCATTCAAGGAGGCTTGACTACATTCAGAGACTCTCAGGGTTTGATGTCCGGAAAATACAGCTTCATAATCTGGAGGTATCAAGAACTGGCTGGACATGGGTGAAAAAAGCTCGCTGGACTGTGCTTCGTTTGGGGAGATCTCCCAGTCTGAGTCTCCAGTAAAACTGTGTGACTTCCTCTCATATGAAGGTAGAACAGGTGTCACAGTTCTGTGGGTTGTGTATGAGCTGTGGTCGGGCAGCTGTAGAGGTCTCAGCTTGTCCAATAAACTTTCTGAATCATTAGTGGACAATGCACCTAATTCACTGGCTTCCTGAGTTTCATCTGGTGCTTGAGAGGCCTGTAAGTGAAGGTCAACATAAGCTACATAAGTTCATTTCCAGTCAGGTTACAGGTTGGTATACACCACTGAACAACAACTCATAAGGTTTTTATCAGTGTGTAGTGATCAAGTCAGATTTCATCCAGCCAGCATCTCATTTAGATTAAAAGATTCAGTGTCGGGCATGACTCATTACATGTTAATAGCGTTAAGAAATTATATAACAAACAAAAAATTGAACTGAAACGTGTTATAATTACTGAGAAACAAATGTCATTAAGTTACAGTTACCATTACAACGCTCGTGACGTTGAAAGGTTTACGTCTGAATATAATCTCATCTGAAAGAAGCTATTTACTCTGTTCTGTTGTATGATTTACTATGTGAAAGAAATCCTCCATTTGCCAGGTTTGTGGATCAGCAAAACTGATATGAGAAAGACTGTTTATTTTAATGTCCAGTTGTTAAAGTTATGAAAAAGGAACAGTTGGATTACTAATTATTCTCAGCAGGGTAACTTGTAATCTGTAACCTAATACATTTCAAAGTAACACTCCCAACACTGTCAACAACATATATGAAGCCAAGACATGCAACTTTCACCTAATCTGAGTATAACACAACTAACGCTGGAACAATTATTAAAGATGTCAGAGATTAGTAATACTTAAACTTAATATTCAACTTAAACTTCCAGGACACTGTGAATACATTCCGAGCATTAAGAATACCTGGTGTTAGTTTATCACGATCGTCTGTAAATGTGACCATGTGCATGTTTACTTGCATCATCCGTGGCATGTTAATGATTTCATCCAGAACACAGTGAGTCTCGATAGTCATGCTCTGACTCTTACCCTTTGTGGCGTCTCTTCTTCTGTTCCTTTGACACCTTGTGATCTCTTCACAGGGGAATCTTTCTCACAAACAGTGGTTTGTGAAGTCAAGTAACTTCTAGTCATTGATTTAAAATGCAGCCAATCCTCATACTCTGACTCTGTCATTTTAGACCAGTTAGGACTGGCAGGTCCTCCTTCAGATAATGCCTCACTAGAAGTTTTGTTAAGTCCTGATCGAGTCTGCTCAGGTGATGACGTAGATGTCACATGACTCAAATTTCCTGGTCTAGAGACTAAAGTACTTAAAGTTCCCTCACAGTATAAGCCTGATTCCTCCTCTGACTCAATGCTTTGAGGGCTCAGTGGCCGTGGGCTATCATCAATCCAATAATCAACAGGTAAAGCCACAAACTCAGACTCTGAAGTCAAGGACACAGGTGAGGAAGATCTATCTGAGGGACCTACATCCATAAAATACGAGGATAATATTCTCATAAACATAGGTACTGGTGAGTCAGGCATGAGTCGTCTGAACTCACTGACAGATGATATGGATTCAGGTGAGGATGGTCTCTCTGCGTCTATGGTACTCGATGATGTGACTATAAACTCACACTCTGAGTATGAACCAACAGATTCAGGTGATGATGATCTGATGCTAGTGGTGTATGTGTCTAATGATGCCGAAAACTGAAGCACAGGGGAATCAGGAGACAGTGATCTGTTCACACTGTGCTCTGTCATTGATTCTGGAGATGAAGCTCTTTTGTCAACCATGTACATGGCTGATTCCAGGGACATAGGTCTATATTCTGGCTCTGATTGAGGTGATAGTGATCTGTCTTTCTCATTCTGATCCTCTGATTGTTCAGACTCTGGAGATGATGCCCTGCACTCTGCAAATTCCAAATCCAGTGGCATATCATCTGCATCTGAAGCTATGTTCTCAGGTGAATATGATGCTGATCTCAGGAAGGTGATACACTCAGGCAGTGTACTCCTAAATTCTGGTAAAGGAGAATCAGGTGACAGTGGTCTAAACTCATTTACTGATGTTACAGATTCTGGTGATGATGCTCTTACTTCTACCTGCATGGCTGAATCAGGGCTCATGGGTCTGTACTCTGTTAAATCTGGTGAATAGCAGAGATGATTATCCTCTGTAACAGACAATGAAACATCAGCCTCTCTCTCATCATGACAAGTCATTGATTCAGTTATCTCAAACATGTACTTAGTCTGCCTGTAAGGAGCAGCTCCCGAAGGAAAA
>JAPTMW010000011.1:7859161-7876898 GCA_029822955.1 Ostorhinchus angustatus
TGGGTGACTGTATTGTCATACTGGTGCAGAGACTGAAACAATCATTCAGGACCAAAGTTTTTGGGAGGTTTTTTTTTCTCTCAGCTGCAATGCACACTTTTATTCCACTGTTCATCCAAAGCTGACAGAAGTCTGGATGTGACAGGTGACATGTAAACAGCTTATTCCCCCTGGATATTCTGAATTAGCATTTTCCGATTCAGACGTGGGATATGCAGATGTTATTCTAATTTTATGAGCATTCGTTGAACATGCACACGGCGCATTTGGGAAATGAACTGCAGGTTGCAACAAAAAAGCTGCTGCTTAACGCTTAAAGACCCAAATAGCTGCTGGCAACCAAAATCATCTACTGATCTAAAAGATTAAATAACTGTTGATCTACTAATCCTGTTTACACATGTAAATAATTCAGGTAAAATGCAGTTTGTCGTCTTTTCATGGTCATCACATATGACCCATTTGACGTTCAGAGGCTCCGTAGTGAACGTGGAAACATAGTCACTTTCATCAACATTGTTTCACCTGTAAAACCCAGGGAGTTGGATCACTGACAGTGGTTGAAGACATTATCTTTGCTGAAAAAGTCGCTTTATCTTCAGTTTTCTCTGTTTTTCATATAACCCTTGACTTTAATCTGACCTTTTATGAACATCTACATGATCAGCAAATTAAAAATAGAAAACAAACTGATTTTGACAGAAAAATGCATAATACAGAGGATAATATTATAAGAAATGATGATAAATCACTCAAGAAAGGTTAAATAGAGAGAAAAATTAATTTGGAAGCTGCCACAAAAGCAGCCCAGGGTCTTTATGGGTTAAGGCCAGCGAAGGAGAAGACAAAGGTCCATATTTCTGGGCGAACCAACTGGTAAAATTTCTAACAGGATATCAATGGGTTTACAGATATGAACAAATATCTAAAAGCTGACTTTTTGTAGAGAGTGTTTGAAGGAAAAAAAGAGGTTGCACATTGGAAAGTCTGAAAATCTCTGAGAAAGCATTATTTTGAATGTGGTACAGTGGTGGAAATAAGTGTTTGGACACCCCTTGTATTTGTGATATAATAATCATTCACAAGTCTTTGAACTCAGAGTACTGTTCTATTCTCCAAATCCATGTGCTTCTTCTGCACATGCTCCGTTCCATCATGAGCAAAACTGGATGTTTCAGTGAGATAATGAAACACATCCAGGGCTGGACATGTTGAAACTGTTAAGAATTTGTTACTATTTTCTTAACAGTCAACAACAAAAAAATAAGTTGCATTTGTTTGTTTGCTTCTGAAACACCAACAATATTTTTCCACAAATATTTCATGATAATATTTGAGATTGTGTATGTGACAACTTTTTCCATCACTGTATGTATGCACAGATGCATGCAAAGTGCAATATTATAGAAATGTCACTGTCATTAGCCGTGTAAACAAGGTATTCGGGGATATCAAGGTATTCGGGGAATAAACAGAATATTAGTGTGCACATATTTGTAATCAATGACACAAAAACTTGTTGGTCGAAAATATGATAGAAAGCTACTCATGTAGATTCCAACAATAAAGTGAATCTGCCTGTTTACAAAGCCTTTACAGTGGCCTTGTGTTCCCTGTGTGGACTGTTTACATCCTGTCACCTAAAATACTTCAGGCTGAATGCTGCAGGCAGAGTAGGAGAGCCAGAAAAAAAGTGCTGATTCACCAGAAGAAGAAAAAAAGACTTAATAAAATGCATCAGCTGTTTAGATTTGTATCAGTAAATAGCCTTTTAAAATCAGAGGAGTGTGAAAATGAGTGATAAGATTAATCCTACAGAGGTCTAGTTAAATAAGAGCTACAGACCGGGTTACATGCAGTGGTTGATTTGGACAGATAAAAGATGAGTGTGCGTTTCACTACTACGCAGCCTCCTCTACTGCAGTGTGTTGACAGAAAAAAAAAACACAAGAGGAAAGAGAAGTGGATCAGGGAAGATGAGCAGAGTGAAGGCGTCATAGGAAACACGTGCCACAGAGAGAAATAACAATACATGGGGATGACACAGCGCTGAAGGATAGCTTTAATTCTGCCCTTGTGGGTTTATTATACCTGCAGAGGAGGATCAGTGCACTTGTCAAGATGCACTGCAGTGCTTCAACCTGTACGAGGACAAAGCTGAGCAAGGGAGACTGAGAATAAAGCAGCTTGTGTAGATAGAGTCTTCAGATTTAACTGGCATGCAGGATGTGAAGTCCTATTTTAGATCTGTCAGACTATTAGAGGAAGTATGATGTGGTTATGTTGTTTTGCAGTTCGTACATAGATTACGATGATCGGTCTTGGTCTTGTAAGTGCAGACCTCCAGGCTAAAACACATAGAACATCTCAATCAGATTCCAGTATGGCTAAAGTTGATTTTACTCCATACATTCATTCATTTTCCAATGGATGCTTAAGCCTTTTGAGGGTCGCAGGGGTCCCAAAGCTAATCCTGGCTAACCACACAACAAAGATGGAGTACACCCTGGACATGACCAGTTCATCACAGGGCTGACATGCTGTACAGTATACAACCACTCACTCTCACATTAACACCTATGGGTGATTTCAGATTGACCAACCTAACCTATTAAGTGTATGTGTTTGGGTGGTGGGAGGAAGCTAGAGTACCAGAAGAAAACCAATGCAGACACAGGGAGGCCACAGTACTAACCACTGAACCTCTGTGCTGCCCCTAACGTGGCTTGACTTTAGTATAAAACTGCATAATTACAAGCAAATGCAAAAATAGAATTCCTCAAGAATGTTATAGCACAGGGTTGTGAAACTCACTTAAGTTCAGGGGCCATCAGCCTATAATAACATAATAACCTACAAATAATAACTCACCTTTTTTCCTCTTTCTTTAAATGCAAAAAAATGTAAAACTGGAATTTTATCAATATTATGTCTCAGCTTTTTATTTGCACATATGAATGACAATTAAGAGATCACAGGAGATCTACAAAGGCACAAAACCTTCAGTAACAGACATAATATTGTTAAAATTACACTTATTTTTCTTGAGACAGTTCAGGTTGTTCATATTTGCTAACTATACGCTAACTAAAGAAAATCAAACATCTGAAATAAGAACAGTGAGGACTAAGTACATGGCAAGTCAATTTGAAATCTACTGAAAATAGTAGAGAAGTTTGCAAATGTAAAGAGTTATAAGCAGAATTACCTTCCAAAAACTGAAAAAGAAAACTCATAGAGCTTGTTACTTGCTAGCTTGAGTTAGCAAGGCTAACTGAATGTATATCGTGACCAGACAAGGAGGCTACTAACTAAAAGTTTGTACTGTTTGTGTAAGACACAGGAACAAGTCACTCAGCTTTTAACTAAATATTTAGAAATGACTGACATTGATAAACATAGTGACTGTAATGTAATTTCATTAAGCTAGGTCATTGAGTTCGGAACTAAAATGTTCGTCTACCAAGACATGATGACAAACGCTTGTGACAGTAAAATACATTTTAATAAACATAATGGTTATTTAAATATAAACCTTCACTGTGATGATATGATACTCTTGCTAGCAGCTTGGTTTGCTAACATTACAACACATTTTTACATTAGTTAAAAATGTGCTCTGCTTTTCAGATAAATGGCAACACAAATATACTTCAGACTATTAAGAATAAAAAATTAAGGTAACACTGAAACTGATACTGCATGTTCACCTGAGCTCATTCACTGACAACACAAGCAGAATCTATGCTTTGATAACCCAAGTTAAGGTGCAGATTCAGGCTTAACATGACTGAAAGTTTCACAGATCAGTGAGCAGGGCAGCCTCACATTCTGCAATGTTTGCTTCGGGGCTGAATTAGTCTTTAATGCGCCGGGAGTCTAATGAAACCTCTGCAACATCTGCTCCATCTTGTTGACTGCCTGTGCAGCACATAAAACGACAAGAGTTTCATCAAGATATATTGTGACGTTTGGCTGGAAGTGTACGCCAAATTAATCCACTCCCTCTGGATACAGTTTTACATCAAGAGAATGTAGTTGTAATTTCAGATCTATAACTCACTGCACATGAATCACCTCGGCTCAGTGATTCAAAGCCCTCTATAAGTGACTGGTAATGTGGTAAATACACTAAGCACGAGTGAGGTGTGTACAGAACTGCATTAAAGAACAGATAACTCATTTTGCTGCCGTACCAATGTTGTTGTGATTCCCTATAGAAAGAGTGGTCTACTTAGTCAGTTTTAAATATTTATGCACAGTAGGTAACTCTGAAGTGGCCGTTCCTTTTAGTTTAGTGTTTCACTTTACTGAGAGGCTGCTATGTCACAACTCCATAGATCTGTGGGTAGACTGCATACCTTTGATTGGGAAAAAAAGGAGTTTAAAGCCCCTTGAGTGGAGCAGATATATACTGTTGAAGTCTGTTAGAACAATCCTTTTATTTATTCCCCAGGGGATAAAAACTGTTGATCTGTATCTGTGTCTGTACCACTGAAAAATCTGGATGTAGGAGTTTGGTTGGTTCAGCGTTGTAAACACAAAATAGATACATCCTGGAGCAAGTCACCATATATACACAGTACTGCGCAAAAGTCTTAGGCCACCACTAAGTTTGTTGTTTTTGCAGGGTTGAAAGGAACATATTTATTTCTCATTCTCTTTACTTCAGATACAACAAGAAAATACAGGTGAGATGTACTGAACTAAATGGGTTCTAAAGGTTGAAGTCACTATTTATTGTGACCCCTGACCCCATGACAAGAAGCAGCAAAAACAGGTTAAAATATCTGATATGTGTTTAATGAAACCTGGTATACAACATCAGAAAATGTATTAAATAAATATAATATTGTCTGAACAAAAGGGTTAAAGACATGTTAAGTGCAAAGGGAGGTCGCATTAAATACTAATACTGTTTTTTCCTTGAACTGTTGTTTTTACTGCTGTACATACGTCACATATATCTAGATTGGATCTTAACATAGAGACTGAGAAATGCATAGAGTTGTCGACATATAGAGAACACTGATGTTTTCAAGGCAGTAGGAGGAAAATCTAAGGCTGTATTAAAACAAAATTATATAAGAGGCAGGTCATAAAGTGCAGTGAATTATGAAAAATACTTATGCAACAATGCAAAGCGTATATAAAGGCTTTTTCAATGTGGCCTGTGTTTTAGACAGTATTTGTGTTGAGGTTACTGTACATTACTGTACATAAGCAGTAAACTGTTGTGGTATTATAGAGGTTAAATGCTGTGCTGTCACTGAACAACGCCTCACATGTCAGAGATATTTGCTGATGCACCATCTTTACTGTGTATTTTCTCTGCGTTGTTATATAATTGGTGATGCAGGCACAAATGTGCATCAGCAATGACATACTAGAGAGGAAATCCAATGTAATGTCCACAAAGCATTTTATCATTTCATGACAACAGGCTTCAGCGATCCACTGTCCAGGCCGAGGCCTCTGACTCCCATAAAGTACCATTAACATGGGGTTAATTGTTTTCCAGCAGGAGTTGACGGCCAGTGATAAAATAGCAGTGTATGTGTGTTACTGTGATGTAAAGGTCTGCCCTTGGGTGCTCAGTAGAAAATCCACCAAATTGAATCTATTAGTCACTTTTAGATGCGTGCGTGTGTGTGTGTGTGCACGCGTGTGTGTGTGTGTGTGTGGGTACATGTGTCCGGAGACAGAGACAGACTGAAAGAGAGGGCGCACAAGTAATCCCATGTGATAATCTCTCTTATAGCTCTGTCAATAATAACAGCAGTGAAGAGGAAGAGAGAGAAAACACTCCAACGGTGCCAGAGCGCTTCATCCAAACACATACACAGGTCATGACTGGATTTGGGCTTTAAAAGGCAATGTTTTGATGGATGATAACAGTCTCCATCCGACATTAACTGTACGGTTACAGCTGCCAGTACAAGTCACCTACTCTAATTATGTCCTTTTAAACCAGGAGTCAAACTCAGTTTAGTTCAGGGGCCAAATACAGGCCAATATGATCTCAAATGGGTTAAGCTACTAAAACAATAGCATAATAACATGTAAATCATGAAAATTTCAATTTTTGTTCTTTGTTTTAATACAAAAATTTTAAATTACATTATGAAAATGTTTACCATTACAAGCTAGCCTTTCACAAAAAAATTGAATAAATACAAAATTGTGAAGAACATCAACAGCCACAGCCTGTAATTTCATAAGAACAATATTATGTCTCAATATTTACACGTGTTACAACTCACAGATCACAGTGTATCTACAAAGACACAAAGCATTTATGACAGACAGAAGACAGACAGAATTAAAATTGCACTTATTTTGCAAGAAAGTTCTGCTTGTTCAGAGATGATATGTATTTTGTCTGAGAGGATAGTGTATAAATGTAAAGATTTTCATAATGTGATTTTACAATATCTACCTTATCCCCCGAAGGGGAGGCAAGGGGCATTGTTTTTGCTTTGGTTTGTTTACTTCTTTGTTTGTTTCTCTATGGCAGCAAAACTATTGGACTTCATACCAAACTGGGTTTATATACTGCCAGTGACCCAGAATAGATGTGATTACATTTTGAAATAAGTAGGTCAAAGTTAAATTTTTTTAATGAATTTTTTAAATCTTTTTTTTCTTCCCATTTACTTATAATGGGTGAAATTTGTCCATGCTGTCTATGTCTATGCTGGTATCACCACACATATAGACATGGTGACATCAGCTGGATCGATGCCAAAATAAGCTCCAATGTGTGCAAGGGGCGGAGTTTGTTGTGCCTGGCACCACTTTTTCACATTAAAACAAAGAGGAAAATTTGGAATTGTGTATTATTTACAGGTTTTGAAACTATTGGTTTTGAAGATGGAGATATTATTGCGCTGTATGTGGCCCCTGAAATAAAATGAGTTGACACCGGTGACTGTTAATATCGTCAGTGCAATTTTTGCACTTTGCAAATTCATCCCGTGGGCTGGATTGGACCCTTTGGCTATGTTTGACACCCCTGTTCTAAATAATGAATAACAAATGATCTGATTCAAGACAAATAAACCGTAAGAAAAAAATATTTTTTTTTTTTTTTTTTTTTTTTTTTACATTTGTTGAATATCCTTGAGATGTGGACACTGTTATGCAAATGTTGCTATTGTTAGATTCTAGCTGATCATTGCAGAATTACTCCTCCTCCATATTAACTCTCATTTGGAGGAAAATAGTTTTGTGCAGAAATTGTATTTGTTTGGAGAACTTTAACCTTTTTCCTGATCTGATTTAACCATTTTTCATCCTTGTTTGTCAGGACATCTGAGCAATGTGAAATGGAGTGGTAGGTCTACTCTTACAGAGGCCTTGTGAAATAAGAGACAGACTGGGTCACACGCAGTGGTGGATTTGAGGACAGATAAAAGGTCAGTTCACTACTGAGCTGCTACATCTACTGACATAACCTCTCATCATTCCAGCTGTGGAACAAGTAGTCGCTTTAATCAAATGAAAGTATGATAAATACACTGTGAAAATACTTCTTTAAATACTTATTTAAACCATAACTAATGCATTATGAGAAAAAAACGACTTAAAGTTTGAAGAGCAAAGGCAGTAGTAATTAGTATTTACTACTATAATATGATTTACAATTAATTTTACTGCTGCAAATATTTAAGGTTGAGCACATTTGAGTTACTTTATATACTGCTGGGTAGTTTCATTTACAGCAATGCAACATATTCTCTGGAACGTCAGGTCTTCATGAACTCAGGAAAACAACCCTGTTTGCATCTTAGTGATGATGATACAAGAGAGCTTTAAAGAGTTCATCTTCAGAAGCAGGATCATTTTGTCATTTCATTTATTTCAAACATTCCAGATGAACATATTTGGTTTTCACTGCTCAAGAAGGATGTCAGACAAATGCAGTGGAGTGAGAAGTATGATATTTATATCTGAGATGTAATGGAGTAGATGAAGAGTTGCATGAAACTGAAATACTCAAGTAAAATACAAGTACCTTGAATTTGTCAGGGTTCATACATATTTTTCGAGGTCAAATTCAAGCACTTTCCAAGCACATTTAAGGGTCATTTTCTAATTTTTCCAGCACAGCACCTTATCACTGGGGTAAAATACATATGTACAGGAATACATATATTCATAATTGTTTTCACTCACAATGATGTACACTGTATTATGCTATAATCATTTACAATTATGATTCATAATAGCAAAAAGTTGAGAAATAAAAGAAGAACACAAAGTTTGGCATTCTTCAGACACACTTCCACCGAGACAAAAATTACGATAAAAATTTACCTGGAGTCGACGTGAGAGCACCTGCTCAGGTCGACTTTTTTGACATAGTTTTAGTTTTCAAAATGTATCACCTCTATCTAAGTAGCATTGGTTTGCCGTCTAACCTGGTAGAGTTAATATTAAAAATAAATAAATAAATAAATAACTTCACAGAACTATAATTGCAAGCACTTTTCTGACCTTGAAAACACAACATTGAAATTCAAGGATTTTCAAGGATTTCAAGCACCCATACAAACTCTGATTTGTAAATAGTTTACATTCTATCACTAACACTGCTAATGGTGGCAAAGTCATTACTGACAGCATCATTACCATAGCACATACAGCCACAATATAGACATTCATAGAAAAAACAATCAGTGGAAAAAAGGTTTTCCTTAAATGATGACTTTCCTTATGTGCATCAGTCTATTGTCCAAGCATTCGATAAACTTTACTCATGACCTTGCTCACAGAGCAAAGAAAGGCATGATTTACAGTAATCCTCCACAGAATGATGCAGAATGCCTCCCCTATAATGTCTTGCTGGTGTAAAGTCATTATTATAAAGCCACTGACTATGATATATTTCATTATCAAAGCAGCACACCTTACCAACAAAACCATAGCACTTGGAGGCACACGATATAAATGAGCAAACAGAGAGTACAAACACTGCGCAGCTGAACAATGCACCAGAAACTGAACTGTGTCCACAGGGAGACAGATATTTTCCTGAGTTTTTCTGCATATAGAGTATGTTATAATGACGCCCACCTAAGGTATGTTGGAGACACTGATTGGAAGAGACTGATGACTTGCGCAGCAGTCATTCATTATAGCGTGACAGGTGAATGATGACAGAATGAAGAGCGGAACGAATGACGGATTGCGGAAGATCCTTCAGCTGTGACAGGATGAGATGAGGACAGGCAGTGACAGCAGCAGGGATCAGGAGACAGTGGTCATGATGGTCATGATTTGCTTTCTGAGTGGGTTGGTGGGTGACAACAGCCAATTTAAAGTGAACTTTTAAAGTTTTTATAAAATTCAGGGCATTTTTTGGATTCACTTTTGACTTCATTTTCCCATTTTACCTTTTATTATACTTAAAATGTGTTGATGGAAACATAGAAATGCTATGAAATACTGATCCCAAAAAACACGCAGAACAGGAGATGAAGATGAAGGTGGAGGTGAAAACCATGAAGACAGGCAGAGTCTTTGATGATGGTGCACAAGCTCTTCTCGGCTGCCATCAAGTCTTGCTCAGTCCACAGTGGTAATGATGAAGATGATGTGATGGGATGACTGGAAGCAGGATGAACTAAACACTCACACACTGACTGCTCACGCAAAGTGGGAAAGGAATGAAGAAATGGGTGGGTGAGTGAGTCTTCCCCAGTCTGCCCCGGTACCTTGCGCTTGCGTTCAGCACGTTCCCGGGAACGCCGCTTCCTCTCTCTGGCTTTCTCCAGAGCCTTCAGGTCCGGAGGTTGATCCATCTCGGACCTGGCCTTCTTGATGTGAGCCGCAGCGTGAGCCATGGCTACTCTGTCAAGGTTTGTTTCAAAAAGAAGATACTAAATCTTTTAGATCACTTGAGGAAAGTCTTCACAGGGAGCTTGCCTCATTTGAAAAGAGGCAAGACCAGATCCAGATCTAGATCCAGTCGGGCCCTACCTCACCAGGTGAATGCACACACAGAGAAGTCAGTGTGGGTGGGGAGAGAAAGGCGAGGACAGAGGTAGAGCTAATGTCCTCTACTCCTCTAACCCACCAGCTCCCTACACTCAGGCAGAGAGTGTGTGTTGCGAGCTTCCCTCCCTGCTGCTAACTGCATCTGAGATAGAAAGAGAGGTGGGGTGGGCCAGTGCACGCGAGCAGAGGTAAGCTATAGCACCAATGGGAAGGCAGAGAAGTCAGAAATACTGACAGAAGCAAGGGCAAAGCCCCGCCCCTTCCCTTCCTGCAGAGGTGGCAGCGAATGATATGAGAACCTGTGAAGCCTCTGATTTGGACTCTGCCAATCATCCACATACACCACTTCCCTTCTCATTATTCACTGGGGGGGAAGGTGGGGCAGTTGGGGATTATAGAGAGGGGTGCAAGGGGGGAGATGAGTGATATGTGGGAGGGGATACAAGATATGAAGCGTCCGTGACTGTCCTTTAGAAAAAAAAAAGAGCAAGGAAGGCACCACTTTCCCTGAAGTCAGAGGGGGTTACAGACTTGGACTCAGACGGCCTCCCCCTTAGGCATGTTGAAAATGGTACAGTCTGCCCTAGTGACTGGGAGATTTCACAGCTCCAGAGCAAACACACGCATAAACTTACACTCAAAAACACATAAGTCAGTTTTTCTAGTGCAAACGTTTACAGCTTTTTTTTCCGTGGAGTCGTCAAAATAGTAGGAATGGAGGATTAGAGCAGAGTTTGTTGCAGAGGTATCTATTATGTGTGCAGTTGATAACATCTATGTAATTATTATCTTGAGGTATTATATTGACAGCAAAAAGAAAAAAAAATACTTTATTTCCTCCTCATCCGTTCGACCACCAGCTTAAACTGTACTTATGATGTAACACTGTACTGTCTGGTTACTTCATACTGTATTAATGTGTTCATACTATTAAAGCCAAATGTAGCAGTGTTGTTTATGCCAAATGTACCATCTGGAAAATAAAGCTTATCTTATCTTGCTTTATATCCTCCAGAAAAAGTACTGACTGTGAATGAAGGCTCTCTGTTGTCTGATCCCTACTTTCACTGTCCATGGTGCTGAAATCACAACACCAGCCTTGCATCACAACCACCGTTACCAGAGTAAGACACATCTATCCAGATCTACTACCTAGTCCTGAACAGTGAAGAAGGATCAGTACAGGAAGCACTGAAGGACAACAGCAATGTTTTGACTCTTTATATTATCAGCGGTGTCTAAAATAAGACAATCGTCCAATACATGTCTAAAAATCAAACAAATCAGCAGCTTCATAACAGAACACAAATAATGTTTTTCTTAATGTCTTATATTATGTCTCCACTCAACAACACTCTTCAGGGACATCGACAGCAATGTTTATCTTTTCCAAGGCCTCACCCCTTTTGCTTTTTGATGCAATGGCACCACTGCATGGCCAGGCCTGGCATCGCATATTAAAGATTCTAACTGGCCTGTGGATTTTAGAGAGGTGACATATTAAAAAGCATTGGTTGGAGCTGAAACCATGGCAGTTTTTTTCTAGAGTTTGCAAAGGTAGTGTGTTGGTAACTTCTGCCATAGGGTGCCAAATTTGTGATACATAATGTAAATCCAGATATTTTATAAATGCTGCAGGTATACACAGCGGTCTGATGATCTTTTGCTGGTACACAGAGTGATATTGTGTGTTTTGAACAGTGGGTTTATGTAGCGGATGAAAACTCCCTAAGAAGCGTTTTCATAACTTAAATGCAACTTAAACAGAACATGAATTTCAGGTGTAAATGGGCTTTAATAATAGTGGTTAAGGTACAAAATGTCTTTGCACAATATGGCACCAACACACAACAGTTTTATAAATGATATTTGACATTATGCACTTTTGTTATCCTACAGTTTTCAGCTTTTATAATCAACGTTTTCCTCATAAAACCTGCAAAACTAAACTAAATAAATAAACTAAACTAAAACCAGTGAATTCATCTAATTATAAATAAGAATACTAATGCATTTGCAAAATGAAGACTGGACTGAAATCAAAACAAACTGAAAGACTAAATGAAAATAAAAACTATAAAAATTTCAAAACTGTGATACATCCTTTTAATACAGATATTATGATAAATCCACAGAATACACTTTGTGCCCTAAGTGTGGACCATCACATGCAGCACTAATCAAGGTTAAATGCCTGAAATTGTTGGTAAAAATGGTAAAATCATTGTAGAGATATTTTTTTCACTATTTTTTGCAGTTTACATTAAAATAATGTTAACTGAAGAAGCCTGTAAGTATTTGTCCATGGCTTATAGTAGTGTTTTTTGTGCTGTGTCAGTGCTAGTCATGCTTTAACCCATAGTCTAACCAGGTACCTCTGGTGGGTCCTCCTGGTTTCTAATCCATGTTACCAACAGGGACAGAGGTAGGGGAATATGTTTGCATTTTAACAGTAATCTGCTGAGGGTCTCAGAGTGATTAGAGGACCTCCAGCTGACTCTGACTCCTCAGCACACAGGCTTACTGCATGCCATCCACAAAACGCACTCAGTCGTCACAGAGAGGAGTGTATGACCCTGTCAGAGCGGTGACCTCTGAGCCTGTAAAGCTAGGACTAGTTAGCTCAGGTAATTGGTTCAGAGGAGGCTGCAGCTGGGGGATGGCCAAGAAAGACAATTAGAGCAAAACCTGCCGTCGTGTTGGCAGGTCAGTGGTGATCAGGGCTTCCAGCTGAGCCTGGATATGCTCCGAAATGCAAACCCAAAGGGCAAAAACAACAAGACATACTATTTACAATTTGCTGACATAGAACCGGTTTAATCAGAAACTGCACTAAGACAAAATGATCAGGACTAGCAATGCTTAATCCAGGAGAGGCACCTAGTGGCCTCAGCAAGAACTACACAACATAAACATCCACGCCCACCTCCTGAGCTGAGGATGTGCTTTTCTAAGCAGAACAATCAATACAACTATGAGGAGCAGGAGCAGCTGTGTCCTGGAGCATAATGCCAAACAACAACTCACAGCACCTACTGTACTGAGGAAAACTCATCCCAGCGACTCCCCACAGATTCCACAGTCCAACTGAACTTACCTGAAAGAGAAAACAGAGAGGACTGTATTAATATCAGGTCAATGGTTTGTTATTTGTTACACAAGCATACTGGAAAATAAACTATAAGAATATGTACATTCATATGTAAAACTGATCCAATAATATGTACATGTTTACATACATAATTCAGAAATGTGAAATATAACATTTGAGTATAGAAAGTATAGAACAAAGATGATCATACAAGTAACAATAACAACAACAAATACATGATATTTGACAAAAATATGTGAGAGAAAAGGACTACTGTTTCCTTCCAGACATGCCAGTGATTCCTGCTGCTGCGAACGGTTCTGACATTTTGTTTCTATAATGGGTGAAGCAGGAAAAATGCTGATTCCTACCCATAATGCAACTTGATCGAGCCTCCATGTCACATATAATGTCTATTTATATATCCAGTACACACTGATTTTTTTGGGGGGGGGTTTCAAGAAAAATGACTGTACCCAATCCTAAGCCATGGTTTCTACAAATCCCACAATGCTTTTCAGTAACCCCCTTCAGCAGATAACTTTCTTCTTGAGGAATGACCGTGTCGTGTAAACTCATGTTCCTGATGACATTGTCTGTGTTTTTTATTCTTCAGACACTTAGGCTATGTTCAGACAACAGGTCTTAATGCAAAATTTGGATTTTTTGGTGAAATTTAATTTTTTTGTGTGCTCGTTCCTATTACACATTAAATGTAACTTCTGTCAGTTTTGAGTATGAACAGAATGTGACCCTGAAGTGACCCACGTGTGCAAAAGATTTCAATGACATAAAGGTTGGATAAATACAACCTGGCCGTTCCGACTGAAGGTGCATTAAATAATATCAGATATGTATTGGATTTAGGACCACATACTAAAGTGGCCTGGGTCGGACTTGAAAAAAATCTGATTTGTGCTGTTTGAATTGTCTTTAACAGATCAGATACAGGTCACATATGGGCAAAAAAATCGGATTTGGGCCACATTTACCTGCAGTCTGAACATAGCCTAACAGACAACTTGTAAACATTTTAAAAATGTTTATCTTGGATAAAACCTATAAAACCATTGGGTAGTAGTGTTTGCAGATTATGCACAAACAGTGTGTTGCGATGCTCATAGTTCAGATTAAACGTGTTTTTGGAGTTTAACATTTATACATGTAAGAAATGGTTATAAACACCACTGTCATAATCCTCACGGCCCAGTGACTGTCTAATAGTTAAACACATTTACACCTTTGTTTACTGTTTCATCTTCTTACCTCAGATAAACTCTCATACCAGACAAAGAGACGCCACGCAAACATAACAACACTGTCCCAAAGGTGCCTACTTTCAAGACATGAGTGTTTTTTTGGAGTGTCCTTCGGGTACGGAGCAGACAAAGAGGCACCGCTAACCCAACCACGCCCTAACATCTCAAACACCAGCAGCAGAGGCACTGATGGGATTCCCTGATTAATCACATACTGATTAACTCAGCTTCTGTCTGTACCAACAATTTTACTTTAAAGTGACCACAAACATATGTCACATGTGGAGTCGATTCTGTTTCTATTGTGTCTGTTTAGTGCAATTTAAACACAATCCTTCACCTCTGACAGCATGTGTGGATGTGGACCAGTGGGGGCTGGGTTGATGCATGTATATTTTGTATGCATCATGTCTGTTCAGAAGCCCTGGGGGGAGGGACCTTAATTCGCCAAAGCAGCCGGTGATGCTGCTCAGATTGAGCTGTAATGTGTCAGTGTCAGAATCCCAGCCAGATAGTTCCAACACGCAACAATGAAACAATTTCACTCCTTACCAGTCCGAGCACCTCCACATTGTCTGAAGGCACCCATGGGACAAATAGAGCTCAATCTGACCACGGATCATGTTGCTGGAACTACAATCACTGTAATACCACTTTGTATGTCAGTGGTTCAATGAATAATGATGATCCTGGCTTGTATTGTTGCTGTTGTTCACACAGATAATGACCATAGTGTGGTTTATGTGTCCGTGATTACCTCATGTTTCAATTCTGAAAACCTAGGGTGGAATTTTCAATGACGTCAGCTGGATTGAGTGGAAAATGCACAAAACTGCACGTAACTCCAAATCAATATCAAATCAATATGTTTAATTTTCATCTCTAATTATGGCCTTCCTTGAGTTAAAATCCAGTCTGATAAAAAAAAAAAAAAGAACACAGAAAAAATATAGGTCACTTATAGCCAAGAGACGCCTCTGAAACACCAAATCTCCCACAAGATCAACTAACTTACATACTGACCCACTTACTTATTGACTTAGTGACTTACTTTCTTTCTGCCTTCAAATTTACTTGAGAAAAGACTGAAAATACTGTAAAATAGCCTAAATAAATTCCTGTTAATGTCAGGTACACTGTGTGTGATGATACAGTGAACAAACACACTAAATGTCACTCGTTTCCATAAAATGTCCAGTGATTTTGCCGCAAACTGTGACAGTGTGGGTTACGCTTTCTTATAATAGACAGAACTGAAGTCTATTGTGGTTAATTTCAGTCTCCTCAGGAGTCCACCTTTTTTGCTTGACATGTTTGGCACATATCCTTGTATCAGAATATCTGGAAAGATGAGGCAAACAGCTGATCAATCATAAGATTTTTTTTTTTGACAGTGGTGTTTAGATTGCCACTTGTGCATTTGCTCTTTGGATAAAAAAAAGACAACATCCACTACAAGTGAGCAAATTTCATGGAATTGGGGAAGGTTTTGTTTTGTTTTTTTTCTGTACAAATGTTGCTGTTTCCATGTTTATGAAAATATACGTTAAGCTTAGTTTTAGCAGCTACAACAAATTCAGCCTCTGGAAACTTGGCTTGACATGGTAAAAACATATGACTTACTATATATTTCACAACAAAGTTTAGAGTCTCTTTATAGATCTTTGTAAAAATAAATGTTGATCAATACCAAATTTAGTCCAAAAACAGCTCATTCATTCAAATCTGAAAATTAGATCACCTTAAATATCTGGCTAATCATGAACTAATAAGTCAGTCACATATAGCATATATATTAACTGTGTCTATGGTCATTTACTTATAATATCACGCTGTTTTTGGGACATCAAACATACTGTACAGATAGCTAGTTACCTTGCTGGTAGTAGATAATGGATACTAGTTCATTTGGGTGGGATGAGTGACAGATTATTATTATTATTATTTTTTTTTTTTTATGATTTGTTTGCAGAAATAAATCGCCATCTTAGCCACACCCAATGCAAATCCAGGAAGAGAAAATTTACAGAAACTTAAATGCTATTGTCTAATTACATTTCTACAGGCTCTCAATACCTGGCAAATCTGTGACACTAATGTAAAAAAAGTCACATTAACATTCCTAATATTAATGTACAATACAGTCACAATGATGCAATACAACCTGATATCAAAGAGAAAACTACTGTGGAAATGTATTCCTGTATTGTATTCATAAATATTATTTTCTATATTTTACTACACAATAATTCATTACAATATAAGTGGCTTTATTGAACTAAACATAGATTCACTTCCTCATAGTAACACTCACATTATAGTGGCTGCTCTCCATCACCCATTGCCTAGCAACAAGGGTGTGGGGCGTAGTCGGTGGCAACAGAGGAGCAAAAGAAGCTGGAGAAAGGGCTCTCTATAGGGTTGTATGTGTGTGTCCCTTGGGTTTCATTAGCACAACCTTTTCTCACCTAATGAGCTCAAAACGTGACACACACACACTGAAAAATGAGAGCTTGTATTGTGTATCTGAGTGTGTGTGGGTGAGTGTGAACATGCACATCCTAACTGCCATTATGTGGACGTCAGATATCACGGACAGAACAATCAAGTGTCCTCATCTCCACTGATACTGGACACAAAAGAGCGAGCGAGCACCACACAGAGACTGAGAGAGAGAGGGCGTGGCAGTTGGGGAGGTGATTCATCAACGCCCCGCCCACCACAGCCCAATGAGCCGACCCAGAAACCCCCTGAGGCCCTGATTACGTCACCCATCACTGCTCCGCTCGCTCTGCTTTACCAATAATTCATCTTAACACATGCACACATTTTTAACCCGTCCCACTTTCTCCTCTCATGTGACATTAGAGTCCTGAGTGCAAATAATGAAACTTAAATAGAGGAGAGCACTCATCACATTACTGTTACTCACTAATGACCATTGTCTGCTATAATTAACAAAGATCTACTGAGCCCAAGTGTGGCATTTAATGTATTTTATATATATGAAGTCTCACCTGAGTACCTAAATAAAGATAAATCAAAGCTACCACTTACTGAAGCATGAAAAACAATGAGAAACTTGAATATTATTAAGCTGGAGATTTCATGTTGGTCTAAAGCTTTTTAGTCTGATGGATGACATGAAGCCCTCCTACACTTTTAATTAAATGATGACGGCTAAATAAACTGTCTTTTCTCTCATGCATTCTTATCAGAAGAACCTCTGTAGCAATAGTAGAAACCATCACAGCCATATCAAGTGGGTTAAAGGGGTCATATTTACCTAATCCCACTTTTATTAGTCTTTAGTTCATTTATTTGTGTATTTGGACCCTAATAGTTCAAAAAGTTTGAATTTGAACCCTCCAGGTGCTGCAAAGCT
>JAPTMW010000011.1:7892650-7903079 GCA_029822955.1 Ostorhinchus angustatus
AAATGAGCAGATTAATAGAATTTGACTTTCCAACAACAGTAAAAACGCTAAAATATCTAATATATATATATATATATGATACATAAATGCTTTGTCATTTATTTTCACATTTAAATCTTCTTTAAACTGTACACATTTCTTGTAAGAAAGTCAAATAATCCAGAGCTCCTTTACCATACCCCTCCTCAGGACAGATGGTGTGCTAACAGCATGCCATATGTATAATCTAAGGCATTCTGGGTAATTTTTCTGATCGGCTGCATCAGATCTGACAGCTCATGTTAATGTCAAAACCTCTGATCCAACTGGGTTAAACAAGGACTTAGAGTTTCCTGCACTTTGCCTTCACAGGACGGGAGGCTGAAGGATCATGGGTCAGATTAGTTACAGCCGCTGTCGTCAAAATCATGTAGGTGTCAAGGTCAACTGAGGCAAGCCGCTTTGTTCCTGTCATGAAGTGGAGTTTAATCAAACTAGTGAGATGGTGGAAAATCCAGACTCAAGTCTCTCAGGGTCCAGTCAAAGGTACAGATCTGAGCATTCTTACTACGACAATTGAAAAATACCTTAACATTTTTTTTTTTTTTAATTCAAACAAGTCTCTGCTTTAAGAAGAAGCCTAAATTCAAATCTCAAGTAATCTAATAAAAATTAAAGTCAGATAAGTCAAATGTAGCATCAGTGCATCTCAGCTCAACAGAGGTAAGTGAAATCCACGTCCAAGAAAGCATTTATCTAACATCTATTTCCCCAAACAAAGACTGATTGCTACTGCGTCTATATCTCCTTATCTTTCCTCTGCTCATTCACACTCGGTCAAACTTGGCAGCTGCTCCATTCTCCAACCCTCTTCATCCCTATCACATTCTATCTGCTCATATGGCAGCTGTGCCACAAATGACCCTCATATATAACTAAACTGCAACTCAAACTTCTTCCTATTCCTTTTCGGTCATTGGGTGTTGTAGAAGAGTCACACTGAAACTGTCGCACATCTGTGTGATATTTGTTTTCTTTTTTGGTTAATTTATTTCATATATGGGAGTGTCCTTTTGGTTCTGGAATTTATTTTGCCAATTTATGTTTGAAGTGAAGTCCATCTACTGTATAGCTATGCGTAATATGGCTATGAAATGGATGCAGTTTATTTTGATTTGTCAAACACTGTTATGAAATGTCCTTAGGACAGTTTATTTTTCACATGTATAAAATGTTTTGTGTTTTGTGCAGGATTGTTTAGAATTTATTTTGACATGATTTGTTAAGATACTTTGAGGAACTGACATGGGACTTTGTGATCAGTAGAAAAAGATGGGGTAAGGGGGCACGAGTATATAAGTTGTACTTAATCCCGTTCCTTTTCAAAGTTTTTTTTTTCTTTTTGATATTCGAAATAAATAGATTTAAAAAAACATAGTCAAACAGAATTGAGGCACAATTTTCCAGTGTCTTCTACACAGAAAGGACTATATTGTAGGTGTTGACGGAGTTAGCTAATGTCAGTGTTTTCCTAATATCAGTTGGGTGTGACGATAGTGGAGAAAGCAATATTGTGATTTAAAAAAAAAATGTAAAAAAAAAAAAGAAGAAAAAAACAGCAGAGAAAGCAATATTGTGATTTAAGAAAAGAAAAAAAAAATGAAAAAAAAGAAAAAAAACAGTGGAGAAAGCAATATTGTGATTTTTTTTTTAAATCACAATATTGTTTCTATTGTCATGTCACGTTCTATCAATAATATGTACATCAATCTATTACTAATCAAACCAAACCAAAACTATACCTACAAGACTGAAAATACTATCTAAGCAAAGTCCATCCAACTCAACCCACACAAATTATCTTTTGCTGCAACAAAACCTATGCTATTACTTCTGTAGGAAAACATGCAGTAGATGGTTTTACCTTCATAACTAATGAAGGTCAAATGTGAAAATGTGATGGATTGGCCCTTTATTTACACCAGCTTGAACACACATCTGCCTGGTCCACTAACTATGACCATGTATCGCTGCCTTTGGCTTCTTTTTATAGAGGAATATGGTGAAAAATGGTCACAATAGAGTTTTTCCAGTTTAATGTCAAGGCTAAGTTGCTCTTTGACTTTACGGATTTGAAATGGCATTATTTCATTAATTATTTTAGTGTATTACACAAGTGCGACAAATTATCATCATTTAAATACACGATTATAGTCAAAAACGTGAAACAAGTCAATATTTGCCCAAATCTGAAGAAAAACCATCAAGACATTCCTGAGTTATGTGTTCATGATGATCGTTAGTGTTGACAACATTTGCAAAAGCCAACTAATTGAATGCATTGACCCCTATTTGACCTTGAAAATGAAGGTAAAGGTCGACACACAGAGAACTCATCCAAAAGCTTCCTCAGTTGAACCTAAATATCAAACATGAAGGAGATCAGGGGATTTGATGAAGAGTAACCGCGTTGACACTAATGGAAAGACACCCCAGGGTACGACAAAACCCCTGTGGTCACTCTGCGGGGTAAACACATACAGCCTGTGGCCACGGCTGTCGCTGACTCCGAGGCATAAAAATGATGCAACTCTTGTTAAAAAGCTGAAAATGAAGACTCTGCAGGTGCTTGACAGGTTTAATTTCAGCTCCTCATTCCTCGAGATATTCATATGGACAACACAGGACGGCAGTGTTTGTCAAACCCGACTGAAAAATTAATGTTCAGCTCAACAACAGCGCCTTCCAAATCCACACAGGACTTTCAATCTTTGAAAGGAATGCTGGAGCTCATCCAGTAATTCTTTCCGTCATGTAGTAAATAACAGATTAGACAGAAGATTTAGAGAGAGAGAGTCAGAGAAAGGAGAAAGAGAAGGATTTTGAGACTTTTTTCCTTCTTCAGCACTTTCAGGTCATCTTGTATGAGAATGTTGAGGTTTTTTATTTTCTTTATTATGTTTTCATCCTATTCTTTAATGAATTTTGTACATTCAGAGAGAGAAAAAGACCCATGAATCCAACTGAATTCAAAGCCAGCTCTCGATGTGGACTTGGAACTGTGAGGCGTCATTGGGTGGAAACAAATTAAAGCTGCAAATCTAATAAAATCCGCTGTTTTTCCACACTGTGAAGGGTATATTAGGATGCAGGACTGAGGGATTAACACACTCCAGGCATTCATGCACACACCTGTCTTCACTTTGAAGGGTAAAGGTTACAGTATGTGTTATTTAATCTAGTTGGGTCAAAGCCATTTCTGACATGATGGTCTGAAATCTTCCCTTTGAGATATGAATCAAGACAAAATACACACGTTTCTGTAAATATTACTCATTTCTAATTACTCTGAGTGAGGAAGCTTACTATAAACTCAAAACTACGTACCATTAGAAAATGACACAAGTTTGACTCTATTCATTTTTTTGTGCTTTCTTTTCCTAATAAATTCTGTGCTGGATTTCTTCTGAGACTGACAGATGGCTGAAATAACAGGAAAACACACATCAATAACAGAGATTGGCCTCAAGTCAATAGCTCCCCAGCTCCGTCTCCTTCCACGGGATGGATGCGAGGCTAAATCATCTTCCTGCCTGCATTAAAATACCACATTCAGCAGGAACTCCTCTATTAACAACGTGTAGGGTCAGAAAATCGAAAGCAGAGCAGCAAAACTCCCACACAACATGAGCTGAGGGAACGGAAGCTCAATTTCAGCCACAATTCACATCCAACTCACTTTTTCCCCACAAGATTAAAAGCTACAACTTTATCTATTATGTAGTTTTTTTTTTTTTGTACGGTCCACTCTGTGAAATTGAGTGGGATCTATTTACAGAAACCGAGTCATAATGATGTTTTCATTTTATAGTCATCGGAAAACAAGAATCATTATGTTTTGGTTTCTTTAGAATGAGCTGTTTATATCTACAGAAGGAGAAGGTCACAGCTCTGCCAAGTTTCTGCAGTATTTTAGAGCACACTTCCTCTTTTAATCGTTTTACAGCAGGTGGCACAGCACGAAGGTGCATTAAAGTCACCTACTACAGCTGACTAAAGGAATCTGCCTTAATGGAACTTAAAAGCCCATAAGGGATGAAGTACACATCTAATGTGAGCAGGTAAGGAAGGGTATTCAGTGAGTTACAATATGCAGCTTCACCACTAGATATCATTAAATACTACACACTCCTCAGTCCTCGAAACAGAGCCGCGACTGGAGGTGTCAAGGTGCGTATCCCCGCTCAGAACTGTTTCCTCTGGCCATGGGAGCAGAATTTTGACTTTTATCTCATTATTCTGACTTTGTATCTCATAATTCCGACTTTTTATCTCATAATTCTGACTTTTTATCTCATAATTTCGACTTTTTATCTCATTATTTCAGCGTTTTATGTCATTCTGACTTTGTATCTCATAATTTCAACTTTTTATGTCATTATTTCAATGTTTTATCTCATAATTATGGCTTTTTATCTCATAATTTTGACTTTTTATCTCATAATTATGACTTATTGGGGACTTTTTTTTCAGTGGCAGAAGGGGGGTAATTGGGGAAAAAAATTGAAGTCATAATTATGAGATAAAAAGTTGAAATTATGCTCCAGCAGCCAGGGGAAACAATTCTCAGTGGGATATGTACCTTGGCATAACACTGGGATGGGGATGGGGATGGGGATGGGGATGGGGACGGGGACGGGGGGGCAGCACTGTTCAGGATGATGAGACATGAATATTAATACAGAATAAATAGAGGTCAGTTATATGACATGTCAAATAGCAGTCTGTTATTGTATTGTAATGCACCACTGTATTCTATGATCTCTGTCAAATAAGTGTTTTTGTAAACTTCTTATACTTACTTTTACTTTTAATTCAATTTACATTATGATTACATGAGAAAAAAGTATACATACATAAAGATAGTGTAAAAAACAAGACAGAATAAAAAAAAAACAATATAAAATAAAAATAATAGTAATAAAAAAAAATATATAGACTATATACATGACATGACATGATGTGATGTAGTGATATGGTGCATTTTTTTATTTGACACATGTTTGATCACACACTGGATCATTTTAAATAACTAATACAACTTCACAAACTCTAAAAATTTGTAAAGTCCTGCTCCTGCTGAGGTCTGTAGAATACAGAACTGTGCCACGCCTCTTCTATGCATCTCAGACTTTCCCAAGACTTCCACAAAACACCCTCAGTTAAAACTCCTTCAGCCAGCCTCCTCAGTCCTCGATGTGATGATTTAACGGAATGGAGAAATCCTTCCAGATGTCCCACTGAGATTGACTGATTTCCAGATAAGTGTCAAGCATTGATGAGTCGAGGAGGCGAAAAATAAAAAATTGAGAAGAAGCTCTTGTCCTCCAAGTTAAAGCCTGAACCATTAAGAATCTATCTACATTTTAGAGATGTGATGAGTTCTATCTAGATTTTGCAACTTTTTCCATGAAAGCCCTGACGGATTTTCAGACAGAATACCTTCTATTTGCTGGATATACAGTCACGGAAAAAAAATATTAGACCACTCTTTTTCTTCAATTTCTTGTTCATTTTAATGCCTGGTACAACTAAAAGTCCATTTGTTTGGAAAAATATACAGTAATGATAACAACAGTTTAATTTCAGAGCTGATATCTATCCATTTTCCATGTTTTCTTGATAAAAACTAAAATCACTTCAGTTCTTACATTAATATCTCTGGCATTGTACTGACAAACACAGTGCTTTTAAGCATTCCGTGTTTTCTTTTCTGTCTGTTTTAGTCACATGATACACACAGGAGTTAGGACTGGATTGAATAATCATTGTTTTTGATGACTTTTGATGGTGTAATATTTTTTTCTGCAACTGTAGTTATTGGTTTTGCTTTTGTCTTAAATTAGTGGTTCCCCAACTTTTTCAGAAGAAAAGAGAAGGATCCAAACTTCGAAAAATTCATTATGATCTGCAACAGACCTACGTAGACAACTGTCTGTGAAAGTCTCTTTTTAATGTGTTTAGATTTTTTTTTGCCTTTTATATCATTTCTGTCAGATTTATAGTTAACGCCTCTTCTTTGCGTTTCATGTGTCTTTGTTGAGGTAAATGTTTACAAACTATTCTGTCTGCATTAATCAGGACAATTAAATAACTTGTCATATTATTACTATATATTTTACTCTGCCAGTTGGAAAACCAATACAACAGCTCCATCAGTCCTGAACCTAACGCGCACTTCAAACATATCTGACATATTTTTTATACCGACGTGTGTGAAAAAAGCTGCAGATACTTGACCTGCTGTCCTTGCTCTGTCATGAAACACATAACTAACATTACTGATGGTACGGGGTTTAAATCCAGTGGTATTGTCCTCCCAACTCATTCCCCACTTTTCAAAGGAAACAAACCTGCGTGTAGAATTACAGTGTCAGTTGAAGTGGTTGAACGCACAGTGATCACAGCTAATCTTTGTCTCCAACCAGGTTAGATTTCACTCCGGTTTAAGAGTGATTGATGAGAACAAAGCAGAGCGCTACAATCTCCCATTACATCTGTTTTCAGCGGCTGATTGCATAGCTGAGGTTGGAAAACAGAACAGAATCAGACCAAATATCAGCCTCTAAGTGCACACTCATACATGTACATGACAGTGGTCTGAATAACAGGAAGTTTTTCCATCACATTATTTCAAAAAACACCATAAATAACTCCTTCCAACATGATATTCATGATTCCAAACTAGAAATATATTAATTCCAGCCTGAAATACAACACATACCTCCACCTAAACACATATATGTCTAAATATAGAATAACCGATCAGCAATTTTACACAAAAATATCACATTTACACAGAGCATGGTGTTATGAGTAACCATTAAAAAACACTGTGCAATCCAATGCTGTAAATAAGCTGATAGGATAATGTAAGTTTTCACCTCTGGGCAAGTTCCAAACAGGAAAGGAAAACAAATGAAAGTTATACCTTTCATCCCCTGTACCAAGAGAATACTCACACTGCAGGTTGTAAATCATTTTCACCTGTGGCATATTTTTATATTTGTATTAATAATATTATTGCTGCAAAATGTGATGCAATTGCGTGAACTCCAGTAGTGCAAAAAAAGTGGACCAGATCAGATGGTGAACTTTAGAAAAAGGAGAATTGACAATACACCCCCCTAGCATAAACTAAAAATATAATGACAGACAATTGGATGGACACTGTTTCATGTAAATGTGAAACAAAAATATTATGAGCAGGATTGTTGCCATGGCTGAGAGATATGGCTAAAAACCTCATATTTTCATAAAAGTAAGAGAAATTAGGGATAGATAATATATGTCATAATGTTAACCTTAAAACAGAATGTGAAAATATCAGCATATTCCACATTTACTGTATTATGAATATGAACTGGCGATCAAGCCTTAATGTGCAAGTAACATGGATTCATGCTATTTCTTCTATTTTTTTTTGTGTTGTGTATGTTTTTACTTTATCCTGGACCTAGTTTTTGTGTCCCTCAAAAGGCTTGAATGAATGAATGAATGTCACTATATATTTAAGTAATAATTCTACACTTCATTTACAAAAACATACATTTTCTTGTTTTATACCACCTTTGTGGCTTTTCAAATACAGATTTCTGAGTTTACAAATTGCACTTGAATGCACCATTAAGTCTTACTGTGTCTGTCAAACTCCAACACAGAGGAAGCAGAGGATAGAAGCAGCATGTTGGCAAATGATGAAAAACACAGTAGAAACTCACAGGTGCTTTTGTGATTAGACACAGATACTGTGCAGTGCAGATGGGTCTGATCGGAGTCTTGTCAGCGGTTGGTCATTACCAAGTCTTACAGCAAAAAAAAGACCTGTTATTGGCCAGAATGGGGTGCAGAGTGCTAGTTTCTTCTCGAAAATTTGCTGAAAGCTTATTAGCTTATTATGAAATTTTTGTTAACAAGGCCAATAATATCATCTACAGAAGTTCAGTTAGAAGGACGATCTTTGTAAAGAGGAGTTGATCATATTTATTTTGCTGGTGGTGTTTTTTTTTTCTTTCTGTTTAATAGGTCTATAGGTTTGTTATATAATTATTTTTTTTGTATGGTGTTTGTGTGGTTCTTTATGTCTAGCTACACGTTTATATAAATGTATAATTCATTAAAATAAAATAAAAAAAATTTAAAAAAAAGAAGGACGATCTGCTTAAAGTTTTCCATTTAGCTTATTTGTCTGATTTCCAGGTTCACCCAATCACAACCTGACACATTCCCCTTTAGCCAATCAGCTGTAGACTCCCTCTAAAACTGGAACACCTACTTCATACAGTTATTTCCCTTGGTGATCTTCCTGTCAGGGTCTAAACACCAAAGTCGACTGCTTTTGTTTGCAATAAATCCAATCACACTGCCCATTTTCTTTTTTGTCTCCACTGACTGAACAACACACTATGATGTTACCTCCTCCAGTGAACCAGCCTGAAGCAGATTTGGTTCAACCAGGTCTCATAGTCATGATGCATGATTCAGAACTACAACTGGTCCAAAGTGTGCCTTTTTGCACAGCATAAAAACATGAGATACAGCCACCTGCTTCTGTATTTTCGTTTCTATTCACAGTTTCAGGAAAGTGTATCTGTGGCGCTTCATGTGTAGACAGGAAATTGCCCTCAGGTGCCATGGAAACAAGTCAGAGGGAGCAGAGACAGGAAGAAGCTGGAGATGACAAAGGAACCTAAGACTTCGAGAGGGCTTGAATATGAAAATATGGTGGGAGTGACGGCAGAATAATACACGGAGCGAAGGTCACATCCACCCACCAACACCACACATGAATAATATATGTAAATGTGTACACAAGCATTAACGGCAGACGCACCTACCCAACATACTGTACACATATAGATGCATTTTCTCCTCATTATGCGCAAACCAGTCTGGTGAGCCTAAACACCTTACCTCATCTAAACTAAACTGGAGAAGCTCCATTGATCAGCATGCCACCCCTAGGTCCCCAGGCATCACTAATGGATAGATTTTCTCATCAATAAATAATCCTCTGCCAACCAGTAGTGAGAAGGGAGACGCCTGCTTAGTATCGGCCTGAGCACTCCCACTTCAGCCCAGAGCTGGCTTTCACAGCTGTCACTACACATCAATACAGAGTTAATGCAGCCTGGACACTCACTGAAGGACTGGGCTTATACAGAAAGTGGTCACTTTGGTTGACGCATGAGTCAAAAGCTTATGTAGATCCAGTGGACTCCAGGTAAATTCAAGTATCCTCATGGTATAGTGTGAAGCAAACCAAAACTGGAATAAGGTGCACTGATATGGACAGTATGTAGTATGTATCTCTAGGGGCCAATCAATCAATACAACAGCAACAGACATAGTAGTAAATTCAATCATGAAGTGGTGTGGGACCATGGGAGTAATGTTCACTGCCAATACAGATGAAAATGATGTGACTCAGGCAAAAATCATGTTTACAGATGAACTAATATATTCAAAGTGCTTTGTGACATAATTAAGGCGGCTGTGGCTCAGGAGGTAGAGTGTGTCATCCAATAACCGAAGAGTTGGCAGTTCGAATCCTGCTCTGTCCTAATCATGTGCTGTTGTGTTCTTGGGCAAGACACTTCACCTCTGGTGGTGGTGGGCCGTTTTGGCAGCTATGCTTCAGTCAGCCTGCCCCAGGGCAGCTGTGGCTACAAATGTAGTTTACCACCACATGAGACTAAATGAATAAAGGTTCAATAATGTAAAGCGCTTTGGGTGCCTTGAAAAGCACTACAGAGATACAATCCATTATTATTATTAAGTATTTTCATTCTAACAAAATGCCCAGAGGTAGAGTTAAATGAAGGGGATGTGTTTCCATTGACCAGGTATATTAAATGAAATTATTGTAGTGGTGTTGGAAACGTCTAATTCAATTATAAGATGTTTTCTTAATACGTGAAAATATAAAAGTTGCATCATCTTGAATGTTATTTTAGTGTTGAAACAGTGAGTGTAGCAGTTAAAATGTTGTCCCAGCCTTAAATTCGCAACAAAAAGCCCCAACATTTCAGGATTAACAATAATTTTCTTGTGTAAAATGAAAAATGACACAATACATGAGACTACAGAGAAAGATTAGCTGAGCTCAAATGAAGTATTATATTCAAATTGATTTGTGACATAATAATTATTTTTATTCTAATAAAATAGCCAGAAGTAGATGTAAATGAAGTGGATGTGATACCATTGACCAAATGAACCAGTATTTGGCCAAATTGTTGTGCTTTTGTAAACATCTAATGTGATGCCTCAAAAATGTGATAATGAAGTGAGCATAGTGGTTCAAATAACAACCCAGCCTTAAAATCACAAAAAAGCCCCCGTAATTCAGGATTTAAAAATCATTTTCACATATAAAATGAAAAATTAT
>JAPTMW010000011.1:8047643-8058271 GCA_029822955.1 Ostorhinchus angustatus
GTTTTAAAATGCATAATTCCATTTAAAAAAGCAAAATATCACTCCTTTAATGGTGAGACTGAAATAAAGTTTTTAAAGATAACATTAACTTCCAAATCTTCATCACATTTACATTTTAAGCACACAAATTGACATTATTGGATTTTAGATTTCGTGCAGCCCCTAGTCTCTTAACAGTCATTCAGTCGATAACATCACATTGTGTGTGTTTGATACACTGTCATTTTAAGGGAAGAGATAAGACACATCAGTTTCCATCCTGTTTTGGTCAGTAATTCTGTGGATACATGTCCTCACCGTTGCAGCCTGTTTTCTCCATTTATACACAGAGAGCAGCAGAAAGGTTGATTGTTAGAGTGGAGACTGCATCTCTGGTGGCCAAGTGCATCACCTGCTGACTGATCTCACAAAAGAAAACTGGAACTCTCAGAGACTGAAGGAAACATACGTAAGAGCGCACGCTATCAATCAATCAGTCAAATTGTCTGTATGTTCGTCCATTAAGGTCTAGTCTCCACGTACACAGGTATTTTCAAAAATTCTTCTCTATTTATTTTGGCTTTTTGTCCAGAGTTCTATGTCACCAGAGATAAGATATTTATTCACATCATTTGCAGAGTTGCCATGTGTGCAGTGATACTGTTTTTGGTGTGTAAGCATCCGAGTGTTCACTGTTTCCTCCTCTGACCATAAGGCAAATGTGTGCAATAACAGATGCAGCTGAGATAGTGTTGATATTAACCTTTCACTTGAAAAATAATAGAGCTGGCGCCAAAAAGGCTGTTGAAGCTAAGTGGTAATTTTTTTGTTTTTTTGTTTTGGAAGAATCTTGAACCAAGAGTCATTGAGCACAAAAGTTGGCCTGAAACCTCTGAATGGACACACACACGCACGCACACACACACACACACACACACAGAATATGATCGTCAAAATGTATTTCACAAAGACTGTTTGATGGCGGAAAAGGAAGTCTGGCTTCCTTCCTACTTTTCAACAGCAGACAAAACACACATTATGTTGTTTGTGCAAAGGTTGTAGATGTGAGGGACAGAGTGGCGGCAGGGTTTCACCAATTCATTAAAGGAGTGATATTTCACTTTTTTAAATTATTCACTTTAAAACATTTCCCTGTGGTCTACATAAAGTGTAAATGCTCTGCTTGGGTCTGAATTCTTCATTAGTTCAACTCCACTGGTCGATCTTCAACCCTATGCAAATGACACCAGAAAGGTGGCTGGCCCCTTTAAATGCAAATGAGCCACTTCACGCCCCAGCCCCTCAAGGGTTATTGGCTGTGCTGCTCTGTCCCATTCAACCAACAACTGAACATTTTACGTAATCGATTTGAAGTTTGGACATATTTTCAGTTTTTACTACAACCGCAGCTGTTAAACAATTATGTCGTACTCTGAGAAATGTTCGTCAGAAGTCTTGAACTTAAATGTGCAAATGTCATGACGTAACAAGCTATAAAACATAACAAATTAAGCAGGAATTGTAACGGGTTGTAGAAATCCACTCGATTTTTGCCGGAATTAATATAAAGATAGCTTTGCAGCACCTGGAGGGTTCAAATTCAAACTGTCAGGGTCCAAATACACAAATAAATGAACCAAAGACTAATACAAGTGGGTGTAGCTAAATATGACCCCTTTAAAGGGCATTAAAATATCTTACAGTGACTGAGCATTTACTCTGAAAACCACTGCATCCAAGGGTCTGACATGAAGGTGACAAATGTACAACAATAGAGAAACACAAGTACAGGTGCAGTGACTACTATCTAAAGTAAGTGAGTGATTATTGGGGGAGAATTGTAGTCAGGAAGGACTGATTAAAAATCAAACAGTGGATAAAAATAACATGAGAGGTCTATGAGCTGGAGAGAGAAGGAGGAGCTACCTGTCCAAACTCGACCCAAAGATGACACTCCCCGACGACCAGGTCAGGTTCAGGCTGTTGTCTTGTCTAATACATGCTGCGGTGAACTCTGACCCTGATCTGGGCAGCTTTCTGAGGCAGCAGCGGAATAGAGTGTGAGAAGGTCGCCCTGCCGTTCTGACAGAACACATATTGACACTTCAGTGTAAAACCACAGCTCGGGCTAACAGGAGACAGGCTCAACTGCAGCCGGAGTCAGGTGCGAGTACAGGTTTGACAACATCACACCCCTGAACTGTCTCTGAGCTGACAGACAACAGACGGACTCCTCTTCACCACAGTTTACTTTATCTCTGACAGGGACAGTACACATTTATCTGGCTCACTGTTGCCTAGTAACACAACTGCTAACTGGGCTTAGTGTGATGAAATACAAAAACCTACTGTTCAGCCTTCAATTTGCTCAATATGAGAGAAGTACACTTACTATTTTCTGGATGAAAAGCTGCATGTTATCTCAGCACTGGGGACAACGTTCACTGATAAGCACCAGGTCGAAGGTCACTGATAGTTCATGTTGAAGAAACACAGCATGGACTCTAAATCCCCCACAGACATCAGAGAAGGAGTGTGAAAACTCATACATTAATAATATACTGCACTTCCAAGTCATGTTAAATTGTGAATGCCACCTAAGGTATGTCTCTAACATCTAAATGCACAGTAAAAGTTATATGAGTGGACAACATGCTGAGAGGAAGGTATGTAAAAGTCTAGATGAATAAAAGCTGGGACCACATAATAAAGCTTAATATACAGTGAGATAAATGTCTTACCCAGACGGTGCTAAAGTGTGAAACTCACAGTATGACTCGATGATGTGGATCCTCAGTGACTGTTTCTTCAAAATGTTCACTGCTGGATCTGAATTCACAAAGAGATGTATTACAAAAGGACTATACAGTGGTACTTTTACTCAAGTCCTGCAATTCAATATAAATGGTTCTTCACTTGAGTATTTCCATCTTTATGCAGCTTTGTACTTTTACCTCTCAGAGTTAAATATTGTACATTTTCATTTCACCACTTTTGTCTGAGCTTCAGTTCTCAGGGTTTCATCTCCTTTATGTTTAAACAATGTCAAATGTGCTGATTTTGAATGTTAATAATATGATAACCTAAAGGATGATTTGTTCCTTTATATGCTGACAAAATTCTCCATCTTCTTAAGCTAAATTCACTGTTGGATTTGCTGGAAAATATGTCAACACAAAGCTGGGAACAGGCCTGTTTCTCACAGCTCATGAAAAGGTTAGTTCTTCAGAGATACATGGTTCCCAGAGGACATCTACAAACATGATGTTATAGGATCGGATGCATTGCTGCTGATGAAACTACAAATAGGACAGGAGGTAAATTGAGCTCAGTGTAAAACATGTACAGCAGTAAAATGCAACACACACACTAATGCAGCACTATCATTATAATAGTACAACAGGAACCACTTTACTGCATAATGTAAGTATATTTTGTTGATAATACTGAACTAAGGTTTAGAATGCAGAGCGTTTGGCAGTGGGATATTTCAACTGTTTGAAATTAGTACTGTTACTTAAGTAAAGGACATGTAAACATTCTCCATCACAGAGAATGTAAAAAAACCCAGAGTTTTCTGTCCATTCATAGTCTGACTTAAACAAGTACATTATGTGTCAGACATTCCCCTTGGTTTTTAGGCATCGGATGCTTTGAGTTCCAGTATTTACCTTAAGTTTGTGGCACATGATTAAGGTAAGAACAAGGCAAATGAATATCCTGAAGCAATAATATAAGTAGTGGACCATTTGTGGACAACTTATCATATAAGTGTGCGTCATTGATGAAGCATCCACAAAGACAAAATCAAGTCATATGACCCTGAGCTCTGGTACTAAGCATTTCATTAAAACACTTCTTTTAGTGACACTTAGTTTCTGCCAAATTCTTACAATTGAAATTACTTGTATAACTGACTGGTGACCCATTGCTATCCACTGACTGTAACCTGTTTTCAACAGATTAACGCCATACTGTGCATACATGGCATTCATAGATCTTAACCACATGGCCCCTCTTGGAAATCATCATTACCTGTAATGAACTCGACATGTTAATTTGTTTCAAATTGAAGTCAAATATCATATCTGCACCAATAAACCTTGGCACCAGAAAACAAACTGGAATGTAGTCTGTGCAACAGTTAAAAACATGACCCGACACTGTGAGACTATTGCAATGATGTGTGTATTTATGAAAAGTAACCCTTAATTATAATATCTGTAACTTTCTCTGAGCTGTTCAGATTTAGTTTATTTTAAAAAAAAAAGATATCAAAAAACATCGAGTAGACAAACAGGAAGCATTTACTTTTTGATATGACTCTGAGCTCCATTGTAATTAGAACTAAATAACCCACTTTTTTAAAAATGAGATTTAAATTACCACAACAATAACCCTAAACACTAACTGTAACCTGTTTCAGTGCATTAATAGTATTAGTACACTGTATAGAACCATATGGCCCCTCTTAGACACACTCTCTGCCTGAATAATTCATGTCCACATGCACACAGTGCAGGTGTCTACCGGTACTTTCTGTGGAGCTGAATGGCAGGTCTGCCAGCTGGGCCTCATGCTTCACGTAACCGGCCAGTTTGGCACACCAGTGCTCATGCTCAGCATCTGCTGGGAAACATTTGTCTTCGCAGTAAAAGACTGCTTTGCAGTGGGAACTGTGGAGAGTCGGGAACAGAGAGTGGGTGGGGGAGGGTGATGTGGGGGGTTCACTGAAAGTACAAGCACAAAGCAGGCTGGGAAACACAGGCTAAGGAAGGAACTGACAAAAGACAGAAAAGAGTGGAGAAAGTGGCACTGATATGAGAGCACTGTGGTATTAAAAAGGCTTAGAAACAGAACAAAACATGAGCGGACGAGTGAGCATGTGTCAACAGAAGGGAAACAATATGTGGAAATAACTGACATTTCACAAGTAAGATGAAGCTTTTTTCACCAGTTGTGGAAGAATAATTCAGAACTTTAAGTAAAAGCTCCAATACAAGAATGTCAAACTACAAGTAAAAGTCATGTAGAGCTTACACATAAATATCAATAGAAAAATCAAACCGTTTAGAAGTTTAGAGGGAATAATCAGTTTGATGGTGTTGTTTTTCTATACGGTTCACAAATTAATTATACAGAGTTAAAAAAAAAAGAAAAAAGAAACAGACTAGCAGAAACATTTACATAGTCATATGACCCTGAGTTCTATTTTAACTGGTGCTGAAACATTTAACAAGAGAGAGAAATATAAGCTTTTTGTAAGACATCAGAAACCAGAAAGGTTCAATCGGTTATCTAACTGTTGAAGATGTATACTATTAAAAAAAACATTGAATCTTCCAGAAGCTTCTTTGGTTTACTCTTCTCATTAACTTTATTGTTTCATTTCACAAAGTGCACCAGTCAGCCTGAGACAGCAGTGTATAACGTCCTCTGTGGCTCGACTCCAGAGATCTCAGTAATTACCATTTAGAGGACTAATGAAAGATGTGTTTTGGCCTGTGCTGCAGCTTGCTTTGACAGAAAGGTAATAACTAATCTTTGTGGTGACCAGTATTTGTGAGTAATGAGGACCTGCAAATGTTCCAAGTTCAGTTAAACACTTACAATGGTGCCACCAACGTGCCAGGTTTCCAAGTGACACATGAATGCCATTTCAGTGCTCCACAGCAAAGTAACCCATTTATAAAGCAGTAAACCAAGTGGTTTTAGAGACGGACCTGGACTGCAATAAAGAGTAGCTTTAAGAAACGCTGACAGTGAAGCAGCACAGACCCATAGAAGCTGATTTACTGAACCTGCAGCATGGTCTGTCCAAATAATGTCCCGTATCAGACAGTCAGTACCCCTGCACCTGCAACGGCATTACAGTCAGGTCACATGGTGTGATCCTAGAACATATGTTCTGTTGAGTGAATGCATAGTATAGGTTCCACTATACTATAAAAATACCAACAAGGTGTGTTTATGTTCATTATAAATTTTCAAGACAAGTGACCGAAGTGTTGAAGTGAACAAATAGGTGAGTTTCATTTTCAGTCATTTTTAAAACAGAAACTGACATGAAATTATCTCATTCTAATTCACTCATTCATTCATCGGGAGTGTTTGCGGGGGGTGCTGGTGCCTATCCCATCTACCTATGGGTGAAGGACGGGTACACCCTGGACGTGTCACCCGTTCATCGCAGGGTCTCATTCTAATTGAAGATGGTTCTAAAAGTACTTAAGTCACATTTTCGGACAATTCCAGTTGAGTTGTATTTGTTTAGCTAAGTCCACCCTATAAATATTTTTAACAGACTTTTTTTTGTGACTTCAGTACTTTTAGCACCAGGATTTTCAATTACTGAAGAGTATTTACCTTAACATTTTAAAATAATCACCCATAGTCAGTCATGTCAGTAGGAGCGACACAGTGGTGCAGTGGAAAGCACCGTCACCTCAAATCAAGAAGGTCCTGGATCCTGTGTGGAGTTTGCATGGGTTCCCTCCAGGTACTCCAGCTTCCTCCCACCATCCAAAGACATGCATAGGTTAAGCTAAATTGCCCAAAGGTGTGAATGTGTTGTTCATCTCTATATGCCAGCCCTGCGATGAACTGGCGACACGTCCAGAGTGTACCCCACCTTCACCCATAAGTAGCTGGGATAGGCTCCAGCCGCCCCCATGGGTCAAGGATAAAGCGGTTCAGAAGATGGATGGATGGTTTATTAGTAGCTTATAATGTAAAATGAAGTCGACATCTGTCACCCTCTGTTGTGGCCCCAGAGTTTTCCTTTGCATGACACCCCTGGATGAAAGAATGAGTCACATCAAGTGTTTCACAAATCAGTGTCTTATTATGGGTCCCATAGTGTGAAAAGGTATTTTACTTATTTTGCTAAAATCTTACATTATAGCGGTCTTTTTATATATGTTGCTAAATTATTTATTTTGTGGTATAGCAACCACAGTGCAAGTTTATTGAAAAATTAATCAGACTTTATGGGTAACTGTATTTTGTCTTGGTCCATTTAGAAGTATTCAATCAGTTTTTTGGGGTTTTTTTTGCTTTTTTTCCCATCATTTTTATTATTTTAAAAGCAAGTTTTTTTGGGTTTTTTTTTGTTGTTGTTGTTGTCTTAAACTATAGTAATCCTGGTTCAGAACTTGTGTATTTGCCTGATACAGACAAACTCCAGGCCAAGACCAAAATGCTGATGACATGAAACTGACTACAAGTATTTCCATGGTATATTGCAGAACTAAAAGTGCTGATCCTTATAGATGTCATCAGGTTTATCTCAGTTTAGGTTTGGAAAAAAAAAGGAAGGTGAGCATCACAAACTGGGACATGGTGTTTATATTTAAGCGGACGTCACTATGGTTTTACTGGGCTGCCTGTGGGATCATCAAATTACATCTGAAGTCTACATCAACCTTCTGCTGAAAACATCATAGACAAAGCGCCCTGCTGTACCTACCACTCCTGTAGTCGACTGGGGAAGCTTCATCTCCTACAGATATTGCAGCAGAATATTCGAGGCCAACAAAGGCTGAAGGCTGGAGACCAGAGACCAGTCCTTGTTCTTCTGCACCAGACTCAGTCGCCTCCAGGCTGCTGGATTTCATGGTGACAGCTTTATGTTCAAGATATTCTTGTTTTGTTCCAACATGAACCTGTGCAGCAGCCTGTGACCAAGCAGGTACAAAAAAGTCAGCCAGTTATAGAGCAATGCCAGGTTTGTCACTAATGAGAACTAATAACTGTAAACAAGGTGTACAAAATGTTCATTACTGTAATTAAAATAAAAATGAAGCCTTATACCTACAACTTTAAATGTATTGCAATTGAAACTAAAATCACAGAATCAGAGTTTTTATCTGCCAGTTTATTTCATATACTGCATAACCATAGTATTTGAAATATATTATAATACTATTCTACTACAAACATGCTCTATATGTAAACTATTAAAAGATTAGTATTTTAGGGAGCACAGAAATATTTTTTAATTATTTTATTATTCTACATATTTTTCATTTCAGTTACTGTATGGACATTTCATGGTAAACTGGGAACCTTAGTCCCTTAAAAATACAAATACCAGCCCTGAATACATTGCTTCTTTCTCCCATTCCTACTAAAACCTCAAATATGGCAAAAATCCCTGCAAACAAGGAAGAGTAAGCACAATTCCACTGTGAGGATAACATGGCAAATGCCTGGCTGATAAGATTCAGATTTTATCCTGAGCTATTAATGCTCAAAAACCATGTGTCATTCAGGGAGACTGTTGATCTCCTACAGTAACACACAAAAGTAAAGTTCATAGTTGACAGGTTGTTTCTGCTCTGACTGTCTCACCTGTGCAGGATCTGGTCATTGATCCTCAGTCTTGAGGGTTGGCAAGGCATCCTACCATCAGTGCCTCTGCAGCAGTTTTTCCACCTTGTAGATGGTCCTGATCGATTCAGAGTCCTCCTCTCTGTTAAGGTCTGTATAGTCCAGGCATAAGGACCTGCCCTGGTCCACTAAATCAAAACCAAGTGGGAGCCCTGAGGCACCCATGACCATGAGGATACTTTACCCATCATATTTATCTGATGATGAAAATAATTTAAAATAAAACATGATTCCCTTAAAAATCTCCATATACATGCATAGAAATAGGGGGTACAATTGATTATTTTGTTTCCAGTTATAATGAGCATGTCTTTAGAGTCTTACTGAAAGTTTACAGACATTAAGGTCTTCAATTTTTGCTACAAACACGTGACTAAGAACTTATCTAGGTTTATGAGAACAACACTTAAAAATTCTCCACTCAAAGTAAAAGTTCTGCTTTCAAAATCTACTACACTACATATTTATACAGAGGTAAAACTCATCATTGTGCAGTAAAATGATCCCAAACACAAGTTTATAGGATGTTTTGAATCCAAAAACATCATATACGTACAGTGGACCCAGCCCTGTGATGAACTCACATGTCCAGGGTGTAGGCCTCCTTCACCCAATGGTACCTGGGATAGGCTCCAGCACCACCATGACCCTATTCAGAATTAAACAGTTCAGCAAAGGAATGAATGAAGGAATGAATGCATTTTAGATTCATATGCATTCAAGTGTATGTGACAGTCTTTAAAGCTGGGCTCATTTGTACTAATGTATATGTACACTGCTGAGTAGTTGAAGCTGTAGCATCAAGGCCCTATTTTTAGCTTTGCCATAATGCATTTTGCAGTAAATCCAAGAGCGTTTCTAAGGAGATCCTTTCACTTCAGATGGATGAGAATTTGAAGCTCAACCATTAAAGGAACATATCATCCTTCTGAAGTGCAAGGTTTTCACTGGACAGGAAGGAATCAAACACCCACAAAGTAACAAAGCTGTAAGAAATAGCAGTTCACTAGAGGGTATATTAGCCTTTGAGATACAGTGTAGACAACGAATTAAAATGAATAAAAAGGAAATAATTTGTAACGTACATCAAAATTAGTTGACAAAAAAGTACTTGGGCCGTAGTGTTTTTCTGCAGTGGAGGTGCAGAGGTGGAGCACATCCTCTGGTCTTAGCTTAACAACAAAGCTAACACATGGACAGCTCGTATTTAAATGTTCTTGTTCAAGCACTGGCTACAAAAACAGAATTGTAAAAGAACATCCTCAAGTTTTAGGAGAATTTGCATAGTTTGTTTTACTTTTATTATTACCAATGTGTATTTTAACATTAAACAGAGCCAGTTTAAGCTAGCGTTCAGTCTGAATTCTAGGCTAATTGCTAGCTAGCTACATCTAGTCAAAAACCAGTCTTACCTTAGTACCTTTGCTTATACTTTTTTTTTTTAACAAGGTCAGAGCTATTATTAATAATTCAATAATTCAGGTCAAATACCGGTTTGCTGCTGAGTTAAAACTTCAAAAACAAGCGGGGTGGAATTAGGCTGGCCCTTTGTATTTGACCTAGAGATGTACTATGTTATTCTGCTACTTTGTATGTAGCTAGCTACTTTTCGCTAACAGCTAACAACAGCCAGCGTCAAAAAATCAGCCATGTTTTGTTTTTTCATTTAATGTAAGGACCAAACACATATTTTTATGTCACAAAAACACATTTATCTGTTTGCATTCGTACTAACATTCATGTCCAAACTCACTCAGCTCTAACAGACGGTGGAGGCTCTGAACCCTGCATTACATAAAGTATCCAGTAGGGGGAGCTGTCCACCGGGGGATCAGGACGAACGCCGCCGCTCATCACCGTTTGCTGCTCGGCCTGAAAGGTTTGGAAACACCGGTATCTTTGAGTCATGGTTCTTGCGGATCCATGATGCTTTAACTAGCAGAGAAATTAAATATATATAAGTTAATGCATTTAGATTACATTTCTTTTTCCTTTTTTTTTTTCCTAAAATGTGCCTTTAGTGTTTTTTTTTATGTTATTATGATAATCAGTGGAATGAATCAGTGTTTTATTAATTATTGTACGATATACCATTACACCATAGCAACAATTTTACCACAAAACTTTAATATAATATTCTACAAGGAGGGCAATAGTAGTAAAGCTTAAAACAGTATATTGTGCTTGTTTAAAGTGTGGTCAGTCATCGGTGAATGCCTGTGAATATGAAAATAAAAGGATTTCTATACACTGATCCT
>JAPTMW010000011.1:8074614-8084896 GCA_029822955.1 Ostorhinchus angustatus
CCTGCAATGAAAAAAACGGGACACAAATGTATATGTTAAAGTCAGCAGGATTTCCCAGATTTGCTAGTGAGTTATTTGATGCAGTTTCTGGTTTGAAGCTGAAAAAGCAGTGGTTGGTGAGCTAAACCTTTCCCACAACACAGTCATTATAACAAAGATAATGTAGATCACCAGTTTATCTTATATCATTCGTATTAATTCCATAATCATGATTTTCCCTTAAAGTTCAATAAAGTCCATCTGAATCTCAATCTAACTGAGATGATTATAGTTACTAAACATTTATCTGGCTCTGCGTGTGTGTGTGTGTGTGTGCGTGTGTGTGTGGTGAAGAACATGGTGTGCTAACTCTGTGCATGTTATAACACCAGTTAAGACAGAAAGTTTTACTAGTAGTTGCATTGGAGAGCATGGATTTAATCTGACAAAAGATGAGTGGAATGACTGAAAGCGTGTTGGAGCGGTGGACAGAGGTGTGCTGACCACTTTGACTCCGACACTGATGCACTGCATAAATATCCAGCTAGGAACATTTTTTATAAGAAAATAAAACATGTTTTTCCTTCATATTGCACAAAATCCAAAACCAGCAAAACAGATATGTGCAGTATTTACAGCTTCCTTATTCCCAGTGTCGTCAAACCTGACAACTTGAAATTGGCAAAAACAAGACATTATGGAAATTCCTATTTTGAGTGGATTTACTCACTTTTTAAAAACCACATATACATGTTGACTTGCAAAACCATTTTGACATGTTTTTGCACCAGTTTTACACATCTGAACACAAGCTTGAACTCTTAGTCTTAATGAAAAATTACTTCCAGACCTTGACAGTGATATATGATGACTCTGCTAAGTTTCCTTTGCGAAGGATGCCCAGAGAGATGGTCCCCGGCTCCTCACATAGTGAAAACTTCGACTGAGACAGTTCTAAGCTGGACCAACTCAGCTGGAGTCTGCAACACGAAAGGTCAAACAGGGTGATACAGTTAAATATATGACAGTATCAGGGCACTGTTGTTGTTCTTACGTGTGTGGGGATCCAGTATTCCCTAAAGGATCAGAAACTGTGAACTCCAGGCTGTCCGATAGAGACTCTCTGTCTGTGTTGATGATATACACAATAGTTCGCTTGTTGAGCTCCGTCTGAGAGAAGTGCTGTGGTACAAAACCCCCTGCAAGTGCAAAAAAAACATTTAGTTTTTATTAATATTAACTTTATATTGGATATAGATGGGAAACGGATTTTATAACCTGTGGTGATGTTTTCTAGGTAACCAAAGTAAGGCGGCCGAACAATGCAGAACGTCAGCTCTTCTTCTCTGCTGTGGCTGTCCTGGGCTTTCAGCTCACGAGAAGAAAGAAAAATCCCATATCGGCCGTCGGACAAAAGTTCAGCTTTCCACAGAGGGAGCAGCTTGACAACCTCAGGTGATGATTTATCTAATGTCTTGATCTGAAATAATTTAACAAAATGGGAACAGATTCATTATCATTACAGGAATTTGAGTCATTGATATAGTAATTGAATGAACTGCATTTTTGCTGCCATGAACTTGAAAGAGCAAATATGCTGTTAACTTTGTTGTGGACTTGACTCTGATCCAAATATCAGTAGCGTTTATATAAATCCACAGTATGTAATTTATGTTATTGATCCCTCAATCAAAACAATAATACGTAGATGATATTGTCGAGTAGTATGGGATTGTGGTAATTGTTTTCAACACCAACAATGATGAAAATGTATACAGGTGATTTAATGTGTGAAGGTTTATTCACATTAACATGTTATTTAACAAACTGGGTTCATTTTGGTACCTGGCACTTTTCCAGCTGTTTTAGATCCAATAATAAAAGAGAAATTTAGACATATTTCCTCCCAGGATGTACCTAATGATGACCTCAGATAAATGCAAAAAAATTATACTCTTGCTCTGAGCCATCCTAAAATTAATGAATTTTTAAGAAAATATTGGGCCCAAAAATAGGACCAAAACTGGGACATGAAAAGCTACCGAGGTGTCAGTGCATTTGATCTGGAAAACATGGCTGTAAATGGTCTTATACACCACCACAAAACATAAAGACACTGTGTTAAATTTGAGGATCTTAGTGGTTTTTCTAGTACAGACATGCAGGTTTTTCATGAATCGGCAGTCTCATTCCAGGTTTCGTGTGTAACTCATCGTGTCCACTTGCGTTGCATGCAGAACCTGCCCATTTAAACACAAATAAATCATTTTTGGGAAACACTCTGCCTTGCATAATTAGTTCAATTCCCAAAATGTACCTGTGAGAGAATAAAGACATATTAAAAGAATAGTAGCGCGTAATTTTCATGTCCTTTTTACTGTGTTACATGCAGATTTTTGTATAGAAAAAATAGAAAAATGTGTTTTATCTGAAAAATAGTTTCTCTTTTATCTCAATAAATATTTATGTTTAAAATAGACCCGAAGTGCCTCCAAACATGCTTCATAACATTAGTCTACGTCTCATTTAAATTTTTATCCCCATGTCTTGTTTTTAGGGACCAGTTTCATAGAAGCACCCATATGGGTGCTCTGTGCTCTGTTTCATTTAATAAAATTACAGATTTCTTAGTACACAAGTCAACGTAATATTTAAATCATAGCCTGTCTAATAACTTTTCGATATTTTAATGCAAAAAATGTATAGTTAATCTAACATGAAGTCTTTTAGAACACAAATCTACTATCAGCCATTTTGAATTATCAAAATCTGCAATCAGTAGGAGACCTGTCCCTAAACACTTACACACTTACCTGAATAGTGAAGAACAGCGGCTCTGTATGTAACTGCCCATCCAGGAGGAAGCCGCGGTATGTGCTGTCAGATCCACTAAAGGCAAACCGGTCGATCTGTGCTGGGCCTCCATCGTGTTTGTATGTGACCTCCAGGTCTTGAATGTTTTTCTGGGTGAAGTTTGAACCAGTAGTCAGTACAACTCCACCTAACATCAGCTTTCCATACTGCGGAGGCTGGAGAAGGACAAAGACGAGGGCGTTGGGTGGTGTGTCAGGGTCAGACATGGCCAGGCAGTCCGGACTCAGGATCACGGAGGAGCCTCGAGGGACTGTTAGGCCTCCATTGTTGGTCAGAGACGGGAGGACGCGGTCCACCATTTCCACAGCGATCTCAAAGCTTCCATTTCTGCTGGTCTTGCCGTTACTCACCACAAACCTGAAAAAAAATACAATCAGCTGAGCGTTGAATGGTCTGGAAAACTGTGATCATGGTCAGCAATAAATTAAAATTCAATATCAACTGTGTCTACTTGAGTCCAGGCAACTGATCTTTACATTTCTGATGCTCCAGCAAAAATAAAGGCGTCTAAAGCATTTGTTAATCTTCTAATCCAGACAGTTTTAAATGATTTCCAAGCAGCTTCTGAACACTAACAGCCAATGAAAATCAGTCTGAGCACTTTCTAAAGTTTGAGAATGTAACTGTAGTCCTGACATTCACTACAAATTTGATTTATGTTCTGCTTTAACTGATTTGTTTCATGTTTGACCTTTACCAGGAAAAAAATTCAGAAAATGACGTTTCGTGAAAAGTAAACGGTCTATCTTATTTTAGGCAAGAAATGTCATTACATTTATATATTTGGATATGAGTTATTATTATTATCATTGTTATTTTGTTATTATTATTATTGCTCCTTGGTAACTGTGTATATACTTCATTTCCCTTGGACTCACAGTTCCCTTTTTTCATTATGTCGTTCAGTAATTTGATTAACACTAAGATGGACATCCAGGTTGTATAAAATAAATATTAGATTGAAATAAAGGCATCGACCCACAGTGGGATTTTTGATAACACAAGTTTGGAGTCATTATAATCATACATTGTCATTATTTCTATATTATAGTTGAGAGGGTTAAAAAGATCACAATTCATCTTGCTAAAAGAAAATACAGAAAGGCTATAATAAGTAAGGTAGGAGTATTTTTTGATGCATCCAAGATGGGCCTTCAGTGCCATCAGTGATATAAGAAAACAGAAAAGAGTTACAAGTGTCCCATGTGTGCTGGGATCTCCAGTCCAATGAGGCCCCACAGAGGATTAAACAGGGATGGAAAATGAATAAAGCAACGCATTCCAACTCACTGGAAGCTTTCTGTGGGTGTGCTTGCTCTGTTGTCATGAACATAAGCCACTAGGTTTGCAGCTACGTCCATCTGGCTGAAGGTGGAGATTGGCAGTCCGGGGTGTCTGATGTACTCCATGTGTCCGTGGGCAGGCGGGTTGGTGATAACGTACAGAAGTTCCTCAGGCTTGTCTGTTCCGTCTGTGGCCAACAGCACATCTGTGGTGAGGACTACACGATCTCCGCGGTTGACACTGACTGTTTTCACAAAGATAGCAATATTTCCTGAAAAGTATGAGGAGACATTTAAAAGATATATTAAAACCAGGGCACGTGGACAAACAGTCACATGGATGTCACAAGGACTCAAAATGATGTCTAATCAAGAATTCAAGGGTGTATTCCAGTACCTTTTTCCAGATCCTTGATAGAGATGTGGAAGTGTTGAGCAGGTGATTGATTATTTCCATCAGACAAGCAGAAGACAAAGAAGTCCTGTGTTTTAGCGCCGTGCACACCTGTGTGCACGTAGCGCAAGAGGTTCATGTCCACCATTTCTTGACTGCAGTTTCTTCCAACTGTCAGCGTCACCCAGTTCTGACCTTCCTGAGACAGAGTCAATCACAGTCACACCTTGAGGAGGAACTCAGGAGGATTCCCCCGGTTTTGTGCCGTAATAGTTCATTTTCTCATTAATTTGTTAAACAATAATGTGAATAAATGGCAGCATTTTTTTTGTCATATCAGATTCTTAACTTTCTTCATCTGATCAAAGACATGTGTTATGATCACCTCAAAGAGCGCCAGTTAAAGGTACAGAATGTCACTCATATGAAGAAAAGTACATGCTGTCATTTTTATTTCCAATATATGATTACAACACATTTTCACCAACCTTGTCAGTGGCCGACAATAATGATGACAATGTGTACATGGACTTTATGTAGAGGTCACAGGTAGATTTTTCTCACCTAAGTCTCATGTGTTCCTCTACAGTGGCATAATTGTACAAATGATCTACCTGCCACTAGGTTTGGAATAATACACTTCACTAGCATCAATAAACGGCCAGCAACTGACCATATGTCACATATTGTACCTTTAATGTCTGAAATGAGCAGTATAAAATATCTGTTGTGAGTATACAGTTCAGTTCATGTTGTCTTGAAATCTGTTTTATTTCTAGGCAGTAAGGTAGGATTATTTGGTTTGTTATGTTGTATATTCGAAATAAAACTGAACTGAACGAGTAGTATAAAATACAAGCTCTGAGTACATAGAAAATCGGTGTTATTAACCACTGAGCCACAGTTCAGGGATTTAAAAAGTAAGTAGAAAATACAGTTTTAAAAAAATCTAAACATTTTAAAACCAATGACTGCAGCACACTAACCTTCAGCTGAAGCAGACCTTGAGAAGGAATACTCTCAAACATATACATGATCTCTGAGGATGGAGTATCGCTGTCCTGCGCAAAGAGTGTAACACTGGATATGAGCCTGGTCTCCCCAGACTCCACTTCCAGCCCATTGTTCCTGAAGGATAGAGGAAGGAGACCAGGTTTTTCTTCTGCAGTAGTTATGCAATGACTCACTTTACAGGTTTTAAAAATGAAGGTGTCACTTGCCTTATGACATGAGGCTCCTCATCATTGACCGGCAGCACTTTGACCATCACTTGTCTGTGAAGTTGGTGCTTTCCATCAGTCAATTGGATGGTAAAACTGTCCTCCATGTTCTCAGAGTCATCATGCATGTACATCAGCGCTAACCCTGCAAGAAATCAAATGACCAAATGTTTGACTTGTGTGTCTGTGACTGGACCAGGATCTGCATTCTTATTTTTATAGCTGGGGGTGGAAAGGTTAGTTTAGTATTAAAACTAAATAACAATGAGGATTTGTGTCTGTGCACGGACTTATGATGAACAGTGTGTAGTAGTGTTTAATAGTTTTAAAGAAGGTTGGACAGATAAATACCAAGAAATCCCACGTAAATTATCTGCAAACTATTGTTTTGTGTGTCTGCCTGTGTATGGATTTCATAGATAAGGTACTGTAAAAGTTAATCAGCTAAGTTCTAAAGTCATGGTATATTCTGGATCAAGTCTATCTAGTTGTCTGAAATATTTCATGCAGCTCTAAGTGTTAATGCTAATATAACACATTCTATAACTCCTGGAGGATTCTGTTGGGTTTCTGTAAATTAGAGTCTGGATTCGACCGGCTCTATATGTAGTGTCATGAGATAACTTCTGTTACAATTTGGCGCTATATAAATAAAATTTGATTTGATTCATGATTTGATTGATTTTAGGCCAATGTTACTTTTTAATCTGCCCCTGTCTTCATTCACATCAAAATAAAGCAGAGTTAAATATTGTGCATGAAAGTTTAACAATAGCGAGATAGTTTCTAAAATTTGCCTTTATGCAATTTGTTTCTTGATTTCAATAATTTGGATTATTTCGTGTATAGGATCATCTTATGAAAATGTTTAAGAATTTTATTTATGCACAAACCAAATCATCCATTCATTTAGGTTATTTCAAGAAAGACAGAACAAAGCCTGGTTTAAAGGTACAGTATCCATAGGAAGGTGTTTTTTTTCTGTTTCTACTTCCCTCCAGTCATGGAATAGGAGATCTACTATATCAGGAATTTCAGTAGAAAAAATATTTTTTCAACTTTCCAATTACAAATAATTCATTATGTCGAAACTATAGTTTTCCTTAAATAAACTAAACCTCCTTAAAGGTTAAATAATTGAAAATAAAAATTAGATGAGATTTCAGTGGTGATGTGTAAAAAGTACCGTTTGTTAGATCTGTCATGGTAAAGTCCACCACAGGAGACAGAGGTCTGATGTCCCGTCTCTTGCTGACAGATGTCTCACTGCTGTGCTGGATAATGCTGCCATGTTGGGGGGGTTTGACCACGCTGAAAACCAGGATATTCCTGGGCTTGTCCAGATCCACTGCATGTAAAACTGAAGAGTCCAGCTGCTTCATTTCTCCTTCTTTTACCTCATGACACAATGCATGGATAATAATATGAAGATGATTATAGGAATGCCATCTTACTCGTCAGTTATAAAACTGACCAAGAACTTACTGTGATGTTGCGAGCCATGAACTCTGGGACCTCATCATTTGTTGGATTGATAATAATGTAAAAAGGTACGTGGGCAGAGCTGCGTTTTCCATCTGATACACAGAGCATGAAGTGGTCAGCTGTGGGCTCCATCCTCTCATGTCTGGACTGGACATAGTTTATGTGACCATCAGTGATGTCTTTGTACAAAAAGGAAGCTGAGAAAAAAACAAAGTAATAAGTATTCTGTTTTTGCGTCACCTGTCTCAGTAAAACTGTGTACCACTTACCAATACTTATGCCCATGTTGCTTTTCTCAAAGCCGGGACTAGGCAGGATGTTTTCAATGTAGCCAAACTGAGGTGGAGAAATCAGACTGACCACCAGCTCGTCCAAGACAGTGTCCACATCAGAGGCTTTCAGATGAGCTGCTGTTATTGAGGCAGACCCACCTTCATCCACCATAAACATGTCTCCTTCAAACACAAAATCTAATTTAAAAGACTGAACAGGTTCATAAATGTGGTTCATTGCAGTTTAGGTGTGAGCATGATGACATTTATCTGCAAAGTCAGACAGAAACAGAAAGTATTAAACTGCATTAAACACTTTATGTAATTTTGCACAATAAACCACTTTACACAGTACATATAAACATGTAAATCAGATACCAGACATTATTTATATTTACATTTATATTTTATGCAGCACAATGTATTTGATCATTTGTGCTTTCTATACAACACTGTTGTCCATAAAGCTGGAATTAAATATTTTTACCTCTTCTTATGAAACAACTGTTACAACTGGGAGTCTGTATGTAATCATTGCACTTGGTCAAAGGTGATTACTGATTTGTATAAATGGGAATAAAAAGAGGACTGTCTGAAAACAAAATTACCTGGAATTATAGGCAACTGTGTGGTTGCTATGTTTATATACTAAGCTATATGTTATATTTTAAAGAGTTTTAAAGTTTAGACAATAAAGAATTCAACACAACAGAATCCAAATTTTCTGTGTCACACATATTACAATTTGCTGTGTTACTTCATTAAATACATCTATTAAAATAGTTACAATAGTTATTTTAACTTAAATGTTTCATAAGTATGCACATCAATTGACCTATAGCGTTATGAGACATTTGACCTTGGAAAAGTAGGTCACAAATTAGTTCAAAGTCATCCATTTCAGAGCCTGTCCAAGCTCTATACATGATGTACGCATGGTAAATATTTTAAGGTTCCAGCTGTGTTTTTACCAGTTAGAGTGATTACAAGATGTGTAACAGACAGACAGACGGAGATGGACAGACAGACATACTGATGACAATGCCCCCTTCAGCAGGCTGAGGGAGGTGGGGGGGGTGGAAACCATTGTGCAAACTGATGGATGTCATGGACAAAAGCAAACAATGAACTAACAGGGGACCATTGCTTCATTCTAGTCCCAGGAGCCAAAAAAAGTGAAAAAGGAGTCACAACAGCAGTAAAGCACATTATACAGGACTATACTGTATATACAAGTCCAATGGGATGGAATACCTGCAGAAGTAGACCGTGTGTGTTTTACTGCCGTAGAAATAATTCATCCTGACTCAGTGCACCATGTGACCCACCTGTGGTCAGTGACGGAGGCTGGCTGTCGACTGGATACACTGTGATGTGCAGGTCGTACACAGGCAGACTGTCCCGTGAATGGACCGAGCCTCTGGTCCTGACAGGGTTATTTACATCACAGCACAGAGCGGAGTTCTCTGTTTCTCCATCAGAAACAACAAAGGTTATGGTGTCATGGCGAGGAGTGAGTCCAATCTCCAAACCTAAAACCAGAATCAGAAACACAGACCTGAGATGAATGCTGGTCAAGGTCATCATACAGCACCGTGGTTGTTATCAATGAAATCTAACACAACAACAAACGCTAGTTGTTAAATAAAAAAAACAAACAAAAAAAAAAAACTGCCAACTGAAATAAGACATCACTTATACATACTATTAATAAATGTGATATAATCATAACTTTGATACCAACATAAACATAATTTTGCCATTCAATGTGTAATTAATGCAGCTCCTGAATGTGTTATTTGATGCTTCCTACCTGTGTGTCTGTAGGTGATGACCCCTGCTGTGACATCTGCCTGAATGAAGCGGTCCACAACAACAGCGTTTCGGAGCACCACACCGTGATAAGGCTGCCGTGCGATCAGGAAGGCCAAGCTGCTGTTGTCACTGTCTGCATCAGTAGCGTAAATATACTCAGCAGTGATGACAATTTCCTCTCCCTCTGCACAGCGTAGAAGCGGTTTCAGTCCAGGGGCCAACACTGGGACCTCATCATTGATGGGTGTCACCTGGGAGTAACGTAAGGAATCAGCTCTGGCAAGTGGTAGCTGCTTTGTTGTTCACAGTCATTAAGATTGCCTGTTTACAAAGTTATAGCCAATACGCACCTTGTTATGTGAACATATAATGCACCAAAAACTACTCTACAATAAACATTTAAGGGAAATGGGTGGGGGTGATCAGGTGAAGACTAAAAACTCAAGATGCCAGCTGCTGGATGAGCATAATAGGATACTTTGTCACTCTAAATCTGAAATGCACATAAGTAATTCTAGAGCAAGTGTACAAACTAAAAAGCTTCATTTATTTTAGGAGTGACCTTTCATTGATCCAATACATTGATAAGAAATTAAGTTACATTTTTAGAACAGATGTTTGCTCTTTTGTCACACTATACCTGAAATAATCCCTGACAAATTTATGGTTCAGGATAAGTATCTCTGCAAGCTCATTTTTACTGCAGGAAAGAGAGCCGTCACTTGGAGATATGTACAGAAATTTCACCCATAAAAGAGGATTGGACTGGAACTGTCAATGAAATATACAGAATGGAGTTATAGTGACATTTTCATAGCGACACACAAAATGCTGAAAGACCTGGACCCCATATATGGACCATATACTGTACAGTCAAAAAAACTTATTAGATCACCCTTGTTTTCTTCAATTTCTTGTTCATTTTAATGCCTGGTACAACTAAAGGTACATTTATTTGGA
>JAPTMW010000011.1:8112663-8122669 GCA_029822955.1 Ostorhinchus angustatus
TAAGATAAGATAAGATAAGATAAGATAAGATAAGATAAGATAAGATAAGATAAGATAAGATAAGATAAGATGTAGAAGAAGTAGCAGAACAGGTAATTGATTAGATCAATGCTTAATAGTAAATTACAAATCCTTTTCTATTTCTTTTTCTTTTTTTTTTCATTTTCAGGTCCAGATCTTGCTCCCCCTGGATGGATCTGGTTTAATGTCAGCACCCTAAACCCCTCCATGCTCGGTGCAGAGCTGGTCCTGTTCAGAAAAACTCTCCACCCACGTCCACTCAGCGTGACCGTCACTCTGCACAGTGTGACCATGTTGAAGGGGGCTCTGAACGAGAGCCCGGCCCTAGAGGAGAGACTCCTGACCCTGGACCAGAGACCCTCGTCTGGATACGATGTGTTCAACGTGTCCTCTGTTCTGGCTGTGAAGCCTCTGGAGGTGATGGGCTTCCAGCTCCGTTATACAGATGAGAGTGGGAGTCTGGTCCTGCATGAAGCCCTGACACAGAGCCTGTACTGTCTGAACAGAAGCTCCCTGAGTGAACCTTTACTGGTTCTTTACCAGACACATCCCCTGCTGGTCTAACTGGGACCACAATTAACAGAAGGACTGTAAATAGAAATACTTTTGTGGTTACTTAATGTATACAATTGTTTTGGCATATTTGTATTTTGCTCAAGTATTTACATTTTCTGCAGCTTTACACTTTTTACTCCACAACATTTTCTAACAGTTACTTGTCAGGTTCAATTTTCATCCACTTCTTGTCCAGTAAAAATCACATATTTCAAGATGTATTGATTTTTAATGAACTGAAGGATTAAGTGTTGTTTTATGGTCTGATCATAGAATTTTCTGGCTTTTTAAGCTTCACAATCTACTTCAAATTCTTGGATTGGCTAAAAAAAAAAAGCGCAATTAAATGGATTTACCAGGACAAGAATAGGCTACAAACATATGATGACAGCACACAACATGATGCAGTGCTGTGGATTAAATGATCAGTGAATAAAGTTTGACTGCAATGACATTACATACTTTACATTTTGCTGATGATATTTATACATGCTTTAAATGCAGGACTTTCACTTGTATTGGGATTTTTTGAGAGTTTGGTCCTGTCTTTTTTATATAGGAGTAATAAGCACAAATGTTATTGATTAATATTTGAAAGAGTAAAGCTTTTATTTGTATGTTTTCACTGGAAGGTGCGTTGCTTTTTTCTGCCTTGACCTGTATTAAATTGATGAGTTCACTGCCCTCCAGTGGATAAATGGAGAACAAACAATACATCCTTTTTTTTTTTTTTTTTATTATCATATTTGTTCATAAACTGACAATGTGATAATATCAGCATGGCTATCTGATAACATTATTCAATTATTATGATAACAATATGAGCACTTAAACTAAATGAACAAACAAAATGATATGATTAGTTACTGCCTGTGTTCATTGTTTTATAGATTCAATAAAACATGTTAAAATGGCTGATTCTGTTGCCTTCTTTTAGTATTAACCCATTATTAAACATGATGGAAACCTGGTTTAGGCCTAAAAGTTCAGTTCCCCCAAATATATGAATCACATTCACTTATCGCAGATTATCTTGGCTTTAATTATGCAGTTTATGAGTAAATGAGACAAATATTTACAATTCATTACATACCAAATGATGAACATCATTCAGTCTTAAGCCCTAAAATTAATATCTCAATAGTGACACCTGCTTCACTGCAACTTTAGGACTCTATGGAAAACTAGCTTTTAATTGACCTGCAAATCCTGTTTTTTTATGTAGGTAATGTTTAAAGACAAAATAACTTTTCAGATAAATATATTTATATATATTCATTATTTTTTCATGGTATGTACTATTACTCACTGGAATATGGGTCATTCTTGTGAAGTAATTAGCACTTGGTACTTTGTAGAATTCTAAATCTCTATTATTATGTCCAGGAGTAAAACATGCTAAAAATCTGAACAAAAACTTTTCTACAGTCTAAGGTCAGTATTTAGTGTGACTTCTTCTCCATAACAAAAAGTTAGCTAATCTATAGAAAACATCTGACATGTGTTGACATAAGTGAACCCTTATGTGAAATACCGGAGAATTAACGCACTAAATCTCATATTGTCTGAACAAAAGAGTTAAAGAGACGTAAAGTGCAAACAGAGGTCACACTAAATACTTGCCATTTTGGTTCATTGGTTGCATTTGTTTTCCCAAAGCTTTTGTTTTTAATGCTGTACATATTTCCTGCATATCCTACTTGTATCTTAAAATAAAACTGAGAATTTCACGTGTGGTCTTTAAAGTTCGCAAAAAAAAAGAAAGAAACGTAATGATGGCCAAAAGAACTGTAGATATGTATTTATTTGTACTATGTTGACTTCTACACACAGTTGTCCATAAAACTGTAATAGCTTTGTTTTCAGACACATTCTTTTTATTCCTATTTAATAAAATGGGGGGGGACTGGCCCGCAAAAGGGTCCAATCTGGCCCACAGGATAAATCTGTGAAACACAAAAATCACACTGACCATATTAACAGTCAAGGATGTTCAAATCATTTTAGTTCAGGGGCCATACACAGACAAATTTGATTAATTTGTCTTTTAGTATAAAAAAGTAAAATTACATAAAACTCTTTACATTTACAGACTATATTTTTGCAAATAATGTGGATAACCTGAACAAATATGAACAATATTCAGCTTGTTACTAAATATTTTGTGTATTTGTAGATCCACTGTGATCTGTAAGTTGTAATATTGTCACGTATAAATCTGAGACACAATGTGGTTAAAATTGCACTTTTTTCAGAAGAAATTTCAGGTTTTTCATGGTTGCTTATGTTAGTCCCATTTTTTTTTTAAAGCTAGTTTGTAGAAGTAAACATCGTCATGTAATTTTACATTTTTCAATCAAAATATAGAGAAAACTTTGGAGTTGACATTATTTCTAGGTTATTTCATTGGACTGGCCCACTTTAGATCATATTGGGCAATATGTGGCCCCTGAATTAAAATTACTTCGACACCCCTGTTTTAAGGGGTGAATTAAATGCTGATTTGTAAATGTAAGACTTTTTAAGACCCTGCAGGAACCCTGTTTATTATTTATTGGCACCTTATTGGCTTAACTTAAGGACATTTTCAAACAGGTTAAACGACATTTACTTATCTTGATAATCGCTATCTGTTCATTTTTGTGTTGATGTTCGTTTGCATGTTTGCACCTAAAACACCATATTTTCACTATCAAAACATAACTACACAGTATTATTTTAACACAAAAAAGTGTTGATTCAATTAATGGTTGTATTAATTCAATCTGTACAATACTGTTCTATTTTTTTTTCAATAATTTATTTATTATTTGTCGATAGAACATACAAAAAAAAAAAAGAATCTCCTCCTGAGACCCAGGAACAGGAAAGTTTTTAACATTAAACAGTTGTGTTGTTTGGAAACTGCATAATGCAACAGTTACATTTTTAAAATAAGTTTTATTTATTTTTTTATTTTAATAATGGAATGTTTGCAATGGAGAGCATTTTTAAAGTAAAACTGTAAAACTTTTGTCCCGTACAAAGAACAATAATGCATTGCTGGGTCTCTGGAGGATATAACAAGAATATACAACACATTAGACATTCCAAGCCATAATACTAAACTGTTATAACGGACACAACACAGGAAGTGACCCATTCTTCCTTATATCTGATTGGCTGTAGCTTGAGTCAGTCAAGCTTTTTTCCAGCCAATCGTTGACACCCCTCCCCGGCAGCGGTCCTCCCTCCTGAAGGCGCAGTTTGTCCAGAAAACCCTGGATATTTTAATTCAGCATTAACGCGGTCGGAGTTTTCCTTTTGTTTCTTCTTTCTCCTGTGTGTGTGTGAGATAGTATTTGGAGTATGTGTGCGCCGGGGGTTTGACGCGGCTGGTCGTTTTTCCGCGGTCGGACTGAGATGCATCCCCGGAGCGTTGAACCTGCTCCATCCCGCACACAAAGCCTCTAAAGCAGGCCGTGTTTTTCCTCTCACTGAAACGCCGCCTGATGATGCTCAAACATGTCGGGGAACCACTACAAAGGCCACGAAGTCAGCTGCTGCATCAAATACTTCATTTTTGGATTCAACATCCTGTTTTGGGTGAGCGGGTTATTGTGTTTTTATTCCCGGTGTGTGTGCGTCTCTTCCTCCCGTTATTATGTGCGCTCCGGCCAATGGGGACGGAGCAAGGCCCGAACCAGCCTCTATGGGATCCGATCGGTCCTGGTCCAAGTTGTGCGGCTTTATTGTGTGATCTGTTTTGTCCGGTAATGTCCAGATAAAAGCAGATGCAGTTCGGTTGACAGCTGAGGGCTAATCGGCTTTTTGTTGTGAACTAATGACAGCTCAGCTCCTCAGTGTCATCTGCTCCTCCATACACTCTGAATCCACTGGATCACTCTGTACAGGGACTGGACTACCAGTACAGACAGGATTTATACTCACATGCATCACAACTGAGTTAGAAATGAAGCCAACATTAGAAAACTGAGCTCAACCTTTGTTTAATGCAGAATGTATGGAGGTGGAGGCCTGGAGAAACACAAACAAACATCATACTTACAATAAAACCATAAAAAAAAAAAGTTTAAGGAATGACAGCTATAATTGCAATAATACATGGAACAATGATGGTGATCAGATTGACACTGATCAGCCATAATATTATGACGATTGACAGGCAAAGTGGTATTAATGTTGATTTGTTCATTCCAATGGGACCCGCGAGTGGGTGGGTAGATCAGACAGCAAGTGAACATTTAGTCCTCGAAGCTGATGTGTTCAAGAGTAGGGATCTGTGCAACTTATAGAATTTGTTATATTTTTGAACAGCAGTTTATATTACAGAGCACACTATGTATAATATCAAGAGCAGTTTTGGACCAACTGCCATGCACATATTTTATACATTTCAGTAACTATATACATATTGGGAGAGAAAACATGTGTACAAATTGACAAAATATATAAAATCACAGAGAAGGGGTTAGATGAGGCTAAACACTATAATAAATGTAAATATAGATGAATGTAAAAACAGTGAGAATAAGGTAAAGTCAAAGTTCCAGTACAGGTTTCCACAAAATCTGGTTGTTAAGGCTGAATATACTTGACCCATTTGGTCCAGAGTTTAATAAAAAAAACTGTTTTCTTAAGACTAAGAGAAAAAGTAATCTTTCCATTAAATAAATGTCATTCACTATATCTCTCCACTCCTGTATGATGGGGGTTCAGGAAGCAACCATCATCTGGTGAGTGCTTTTTTGCAGGCTCAGGATCTGTGCAACTTCCCAGCCAGCATGTCCATGTGGACCCCAGAAGGGTTACATTTGGGCTGCACATAAGGGTCCCATGTGGGTTTGGCCACAGTTTCCATGGTGACCCCACATGTACAGTATTTGCCCATATCAGAATCAGAGATCTGAATATCTCATGTTATTTATTTTTCACACTATTTATCCCATGATATTTATATTTCATGTCATTTGCAGTACTTCTCATGTTATTTGCACTACTTAAATTCTATGTTTTACAAATATTTTAGTTTGCAATACTTTTAATTTTTTTTATGTAAATAACTGTGCCTTTTACTAATATATGTTGTCCGTCTGTAAATTCTTCCACTGAACCTGACAGCTCTACTTCAATTTCATTGTACTTGGTACAATGACAAAAAGATTCTGATTCTATATGGGTAAACACATGTGGGGCCATCATGGAAACTGTGGACAAACCCATGAAGGACCCTTATATGCAGCTCAAATGTAACCCTGGTGGAGCCCACATGGACATGCTGGCTGGGTTATAAGAGAAACTGTGATGGACAAATCACTGGGTCAGAACATCTCCAGATCTTTGTAGATTGATTACGTTCATCATGTCTTCCATTCCAAATATTCTTAGAGACTTTCTTGAGACCAGACAAGAAGAGTTGAGGAAATTTGTTTTTACCTGCTGAGTTTCACCTGTTGCTTCAGTGTTCATCAGAGCTGTCAGACACTTCCTGGTGTGACGCGTCTAAAAACAGTTGATTGGGCGGGGAAACCTTTCAAGATAAAACTTCACGACCTTGTTCATTCCCAGTATAAAATGGTTCATACCTACCAAAAGTATCTGAAGAACAACCTGATCTCAATCAGTTGAGCATCAAAGGGTTCAGAACATCCTTACCACCTGTCTAATATTGTGTAGTTCCCCTTTTTCCATAAAACCAGCTCAGACCCAAGGCCTAGACTCCACCAGACCTCTGCAGGTGTGGTGTGGTGTCAGGGCCAAGACATTAGTAGCAGATCCTTGAATCCTGGAAGTAAAGAGGTGGACCTTCATGGACCAGATTTATCTGTCCAACACCTCCCATGGACGATGAATAGTCCTGACATTGGTCATGTCCTTCCTTTGTCCGTATTTGGTCAGTTCTAACCACTGCAGACCAGAACATCCAACAAGACCTGTAGCTGTGGAGATGCTCTGACCCAGTCATCACCATTGTGGACCAATATGGACCTGGTCAAAGTCACTCAGTTCATTACATTGATCATTTTGCTGCTTTAACACATCAGCTTCAATGACTAAATGTTCACTGCCTAATATTTCCAAACCAGTGAAAGAAACCACTGTAATGAAATAATCAATATTATTACCACGTCTCCTATCAGTGATCAGAATGTTATAGTTGATCAGTGCATGGTAGGTGGTTTAGTAAGAAGTCTTCTCTATTACAAGCTTTCAAGCTCTACTGAATGACTCATTTTAGAATCTGAACATAATAAAACCACTTGTTTTATTATTTATATGTGCCTTTATATGGACAACAGTGTTGTGCCACTAACAGTTGGGTAACAAAATGATAACAGTAAATGTCAAAATATGCTTTTATATTACAGTAAATAACATTGCATTTAATATTTTACTTTGTATAATGGTGTAATTCACATTTACAATCCCCATTGTGATTTTAAAAAGTTAAAAAATGCTTCAGAGTTTGTTTTTTTCTTAAATTTTACTGTGTTGGATTTTTGTTGAATTGGCTGAAATGTTATAAATGTACTTTTAGATTTCCAAAACATTTGTCTCATTCTGACCACAAGTAATTACTTTAAATCATAAATAACCATTAAAAGTGACATTTCCTCTGATATTTTAAGTCATATTGCAGTGCTGAAAGTATTGACATGAGTACTATTTGTGACAATAGCAAATAATAAAGGTTCTATCATTATATCAAACACTTCTCTTGTTGCAGGAAAAACTACTGCATGAATTCACTTCAAATCACCAAATTTCAGAATATGTTCCCAACGAGCCATCTCTAATTTGTGCCATAATTTCAGAAAACAAGGTTATGATATCTAGTAAACACTATCCAAAATTTCAGCCTTATATTTTCAGTAGTTTTTGGGATATCAAAAGTTTGGTGGAAAATGGGCTTTGTGTTGATTTTACTGTAAAAATAAGTAGTACAGAAAAAGATGCTAGGTTCAATAAGTCTATTTTTAACTATCCATGACAGCAATACACATGTCAGGAGTTGTTTTATGATGTACGCAACTTGTACAAAAGAAGATCCATAGTTACATATTTGCCAAAATGTTTTTATGCTTTGGACAAATTATCTCCACATTGAAGCACTAAATGAAATAAAATTCTGATATATGAGGCCTTAAGAATGAAGCAAAATCATAATATTAATAATAAGAGTATCTGCATCAGTATCACAAAACATGAATCTGGTGTTTTTTAAAAAATCCCCAGGAGACTAGATGACACTGTGAGATACTGAAACTCAGAGGAATGAGAGTGATCCCATATCCCATCTCACTGACCTTAGAGAAAATGCGTTTTCTTTTCAGAACAATGTGACCGACTGTCATCATGTCGTTTAGCATTAACACAGATCCTCAGTAATCTGACATGACTTTGGTGTTTTGCAGCTGCTGGGCATGGCCTTAGTTGGAATTGGACTGTGGGCATGGAGTGAGAAGGTGAGTGCTATGATGTTACATTCAAAAAAACAAGTACAGTCCTGTGTTAATTACCTGGAAATGTTAGTGTTATAATGTCACTACATATTTATTGAAATCAGTTGAAAGTCAGTTTATAATATATTATAATTATCACTGTCAACCCGGCATTTCACACTAGTTATCATTTATAAACTCCTCCAGAAAACACTCTTTACTATTTTAATTGAGAATATTAATTTATGTATTATATACAGTCATGGAAAAAATTATTAGACCATCAAAAGTCATCAAAAACAATGGCTCTGCAATCCACTACTAACTCCTGTGTGTATCATGTGACTAAAACAGACAGAAAAGAAAACATGGAAGCCTAAAAGCACTGTTTTTGTCAGTACGATGCCATAGACATTGATAAAAGAACTGAAGTGATTTTGGTTTTTAATCAAGAAAACATGGAAAATGGATAGATATCAGCTCTGAAATTAAACTCTGATGAGCTATTTTTGTTATTATATTTGTCCAAACAAATGCACCAGGCATTAAAATGACCACAAAATTGAAGAAAACAAGGAGTTGTCTAATATTTTTTCTGTGACTGTATGGCATAACTGTCTTGTATTTTACTCTCATAACCCATTATCAAAATAGTTCCGCAATCCGTTTTGGATCCTGACTAAATTTGGGAAAAGCAGCACCAAGTCATCAGGCGTATTATCCTGAAAATAAACAGTTCTGTCACCTTTTCACAGATATTTGAGCAATTATTACAATTATTACGCATGATAAACATCTCTATTCGAGTGTATAAAATTAACAGAAATGTCATATTTCCATCAAAATGTCCACTGAAGTGCTTCAGCCACCTGTCACCTGTTATCAGTCATTTCTTTCACATTTTAGTTAGAATGTTTGTACATTTACGTTATGTAAAATCTGCCCTTAAAGACAGTCTAAAATGTAATTTCTATTTATGAGAGAAGTTCTGTATGTGCATAAATAAACTATCCTTAGATTTATAGTATAACAGCGGCATAAAATTAACAGAAAAAGAAGGTCATTGATCACAATTACTTGTATTGTAATCTTTCATTATTATTACACTGCATTCAACTACTATATCTACTCTGCTATTTTTTGTTCTATTCATGGTTGAGTTCATTTATATTTCATTGTATTTTCCGTCTCTGTGAGCCTTTTGGTGGTTTACTGTCGTCACAGAGGAGCAGCTGGCCCAGACTGAGCGAGTGTTTTTCTGTCTCCTTCAGGGCGTTCTGTCCAATATCTCGTCCATCACAGACCTGGGAGGTCTGGACCCAGTCTGGCTCTTCATGGTAGTCGGGGGGGTCATGTTCATTCTGGGCTTTGCCGGATGCATCGGAGCGCTGCGGGAAAACACCTTCCTGCTCAAGTTTGTAAGTTTCACGTTAAATTGGTCAGAGCATCATTTGCCTAAATATTTCCTATATTTGTGCGTGTTCTCATGTTTGTCCTCCTGGTCTTGGACGTCTTAGTTCTCCGTTTTCCTGGGAATCATCTTTTTCCTGGAGTTGACAACAGGAGTCTTGGCCTTCGTCTTTAAGGACTGGATTAAAGACCAACTGAACCTGTTCATCAACAACAACATTCGAGCGTACCGGGATGACATCGATCTCCAGAACCTCATCGACTTCACTCAGGAATATGTAAGTCAGGAACTCAATGAGGCATGTACAACTGGCATGTCCAGATACACGCTTTTGGGATAAATGTCTGAAGTCGTCTTCAGGAGGCTGAAAAATGGATCAAGTGAAGTATTGCAGAGCAAAAGTGCAAATTCACATGTCACGACCCAATGAACGTCTCTCTCTAAGAAAAATGACCCTTGTCCACTGTCCAGTCCAACACTTTTTCCACTCTCTCACAGGTTCAGTCCATGTTTTTTTTCTTATTATTTCACTCGTAGACTCACATACCATACATTTCCTTTTACAAGCAAACAAAAG
>JAPTMW010000011.1:8136805-8148748 GCA_029822955.1 Ostorhinchus angustatus
ATGTGTGTGTGTGTCATTTGACTATGTTCACTTTTTTACCTGGCTGTCCACATTATTTTCTAAAACATTGCCAGTATTATATTCCAGGACGAACTGGTCTCAGTCCTGCAATGAGACACATACACAAAAACAGAGGAGTAAGAATTGTTCAGATCTTTCTATATAAAACTTAAAGACCTAAGTTACAAAAAAAAAAAAAAAATTGTTCAGATCATCTCCCTCAGTACCTATTAGTTCTAATTCATACAGTAGTCCAGTTCAAGTAGAAGTCATTGGTGGAGACATTTCTAAATTAAATGTTGTAAAGACTGTGTGAAAGAACAAATCTGAGACAACACAGTGAAAACCGCTCAGATTTAGACCACTTGTACTGTGATGTGTGAAGCGCGAGTTTGGCAACAACAAAAAAGGCAACAACAAAAAAAAAGGCTAGTATTTTTGGTACGGTTAGAAAAAGTCATCCTGAGAGTACATTTTTTACTTTCACAAACAAAGATGAAACAATAAAGTAGGTAAATTCCCATAAAAACCCTAGAGTGAATACTGATATTCTAGATTAGAGCCCCTAAAGCCCTCAAAGTGTTGACATTTTATCTTGTTCAGTCAAGATAAAGACGCATCCCAGTTTGGGTCTCCACACTATTCATCATACAGACTTCAGTTTAGTTACTTTCAAGCAAGCAATGGATGACAAGTATCTTATGAACATTTAGGTTTTAGTTTAATGTGACCAGGACAACACATTTAAATTTGGGCTGCTTCTGACAAAACTACCAAGACTGTTTCACTCCAACTGACATAATTTGTTACTTTAAAGTCATACATAAGCAAGAAAAAGTACTGGTTTTCAAAGTTGAAGCAAAAACATAATCAGTCAAAAATTAATCAATCTATTCTGATGTATGTGGTTATTTTTAAATTATATTTTTCACCTCTTTTCTTTTACTATTGTACTCTCACAATATTTATTTCTCCACCAGGGCACCATCATATTACTTTTCATTCCTTATATTTTCATATAATTTCCCCCCCAAGTATAATGCATTTGTACCTGAAAAGTTTTAATATCTTTTGTTAAATAAATTGCAGACATTTCAGTGTTGTAAACCAAAAGCAAGTGATTATGACACAGACACTGCAGAAATTACGACATAGGCGATCACCAGCTATTATCTTTTAATTATCTGCTGAGTTACAATCTTTCAAATGTACAACTCATGACATTTACAACAAACATTTAAGTTTATAGTATTTTTACGCAGTTACTATGGATACATCTCCACTGGCATGTGTCTTCAGAAGAGCACAAATCTGATAAATAACCATTCATACCTTAAAAAAAATAAAAATAAAAACAAAGAGCGTGGGCCCAGACCAGGAAACACACCGTGGCGTGTTTACAGATGTCGGTACAGTGTTGGACATGCTGAGATGTGCATGTTGGCGGAAATCCCCCTGATGAGGAGCGGTCCTCTGGAGGCGGTGCTGCTGTGGCGGCGCTGGAGGGTTTTTAAAACAGCACATATACAGTGATCGTTCTGTGTCGGCTTTCATCTACTGTTCTCACACTTCACTCGGTGCCTTTGCGAACACACACATACATACTGTAACTGTACACACATGTTGGAATGGTGGCTACTTTACTTAGTGCTCAAATGGTCTAGTTTTTAAAGCACACAAAGGTGGTGTTGATGTTTGTAGTTTTTGAGCCTTTTGTGCTTTATAAAAGATCAGGGGGGTCGACCTTGAACCAAGGTCGACTTGTGTTATTCTCACAACTACAGCTCTGGAAAAAATGAAGAGAGAATTCTCCAGATATGAAAACCTTTACAATGTGATCAAGAAGAAGATGCATGTGACTAGCCATCAAACAAAGATGAGCTGCTTGGATATTTGCTCTAAGAGTAGCAAAAAACCTAGTTGAGCTGCTGAGATGTATGTAAATCAGGGTTTTTCCTACAAATACTAATTTCCAAATGCTTATGAAATTGAAACATTAGTTTTACGTTGTTCAAAACTAAAATTAACTTGTTATAAATGCACTATTCAAGGTTTAAAAACGTGCATTTTTTTATTTTTTGCAAACACACAGAATGGCCACATTATTAGGTACAATCTGTTTAATGCAAATATCTACGTATTACGCCAGTCACATGGCTCCAACTCAGTGCATTGAGGCATGTCAACATGTTCAAGATACGCTGTTGAAGGTCAAACTGAACATCAGAATGAGGTGGAACGGTGACTTAAGTGACTTTGACTGTGACATGATTGTTGGTGACAGATGGGCAGATCCGAGTATTTCAGAAGCTGTTGATCCACTGACATATACAGCAAATCCACCCACTGGCCAATTTATTAGGCACACCTAGTACTAGCAAGAAGTACCTAATACAGCAGCTGGTAGGTGTAAGTGCTCTAAACAAGAACATTTTTATTTGGAGTACAGAAGAAATGTTCTAAGGAACATTCCTATAACCAACAGTCTCTTAATTTTTTTTCCAGAGCTGTATTCTGATTTTGGCTCACCTTGGTTTTTGATGCTGTCCATAGTTTATTTATGTTACAATAGTAGTTATATTGCTAATAAAAACAAGATAATCCAATGGTCTTTGAAATCTAGCTGGAAAACAGGACAGGCAAAAAAACATGAGTAACTCTGACCAATCAACCTCAACTGTGAAAGGTTACCTGTTTTCTGCCATCTTTGATTCTGCATGGTTTGGGCACTAAAGTATGATGAGTTTGTGTTCAGCCTCTTTCCCTTCACGCATTTCACAAGGTGCTTTTTGACTGAAATGTTTCTCAAGATGAAGACCATGGAAGAAGAGTATCTGACAGCTTTACATGTTCACCTCTAAATTTCCTTTGAACAGACTTTATTCCCCATTTAGCTCAAGAATTTGGACCTTTTCTCAACATGCTTCTCTCAGCAAAAGGGGGTGAAAACTTCTGGAGCTTCACTGTTTGGAAAGGGGAAAGTGTCTGCACAAATGTGGGACTTTGAAACCTGAAGAAAACCTCTCGATCCATGTAAAGAAACAATAAAAAGGAGTGTACAAGAGGAGGCGGCTGTAGAGTATGCGAGCTGTAGAGAGGTAAATGAACACTGGCACACCTTCATCAGGACTAAAACATGCACAGTTTCTAGTCAATTTATACTCGAGCTACATGGGACACGACTGGGCACATCATGGATGGCTGCTTTTTCTTAAAAATTAAAGAAAAGTCACGACAGGATTTTTTTTTGTTCTTTTGTGCACATTTTCACTGGTGGGTTACCTGCGGATGGCATCACAGCTATGGTCGTTAAAGAGTGTCGTCTCTTATCTATTGCGTTAGGCTGTTTATGGCGCCTCAGCTCCTGTGGAGCTACTTGTAGCAGAAGATGCATGCACAAGTAGAGGTGGGGACTAGGGTTAGACTAATGCATCCATCTGTCCAAGAAGAAGAGGCCTACGGCAAGAAAACCGCTAACCCAGCTGAATCAGTCTCATTATTATGGCTTTCAGAGGACACCTTCAGTGTCCTGTGGATCTAAAAACACTTCCAGAGGCTTTTCCACCCCAACAAGTGTTCATTCATGATGAAATCTAATTATTCAAAACTAAATTAAAGAAAATGCTCTGATTGTGAGATCTGTATATAAGCGCAAAGCACAGGCCTTCCACAGCATACATCAGTCTAACCCTAGCAGAGGTGGGGGGCAAGGGGGTCAGGGTGTGACTGTACGTCTGGCTGGCAGTAAACGCAACATGGTACCTTGGCACATGACGATGGGGCACAGGGAAGAGCAGTCATGGAGGTGTCATTGGGTGGAGAGGTGGTCAGGCAGGCATTTGGGTGGGTGTTGGTGTGGGTGTGTATGTGTATGTGTACGTGTATGTGTGTGTGGGAGGAGGTGGATACAGTCATTTAGCTCTGGGCAGTTAGCCGCTGCTCTGTGAGCGACGCCTGGTGCGATACTGTCTTGTTTTCATGAGCCCTAAGCTTGGACACGACGTCGATGAACGCCAGGCTCTGGACTTCTTTGTGGAGAGGCTCTGAGAGGAGGAAACAGGAAAAGCAGTCAGGCCTCTTGTTCGTTTATCAGCAACCTGAAATGTGTGTTTGTGTGTGTTTGTTTAACCCCTTTGTTGAATTTTTTTTCTTTCTACGTTAACAAAAAAGTCTTAGTGACAGCTTTTTTACATGCAGTTACTCAGGATATTTGTCTTGAGCTTTGCTCTTGTTTGAGTTTTTTCTCAGGAATAATATGGAAAACAAGTGAAAAAGTAAGCAGAGCTGACTAATACCCCCACCCCACCACACTTTGCCCCTCCTGCTCACTGATACCCTGCCTAGTCAGGGATTCATTTATTCTGCACCCGTCTTAACTTTCAATCTGATCCCACTTTGTCTGCCCAATTGGGTAAATAGTCTCTGAGAAATGAGTTGGACAAATTTTGGACATGTTTTAATGCTCCGTTTCATCTTGCTGCACTGTGATCAACACATATTTTCCCAAGAAATGCATTCAAAAGTGACACTGAAGATCATGTAACTTAATAAAGATAATTCCTCGATGACTATGGGAATAGTATTCAAGACATTGTAAAGCCTAAAATTCAGTAACCCTGAGTTAGCAGGTCCACTTACACCAGACCATATCAGATGATGCTAACCTACTTACCAAACTACTGTCATGAAATTATTTGATATAAAATGAATAAAGAATGTGAAATCATTCTTACCAGAGCCCATGACAGCACAGATGAGGATCATAGAGTTGTACTTGATTTCTGGTGCACTTCTCTCATCTGACAGCAGTTTGTGAAGGACTGACACCAGACTGGCTCCAACAAAGTCCTTCTCAGCTGCAACTAACACACGACAAAGACTCTCAAGTAAAGTGCACCCGTTATGCTGCACAGACACATGTTACTTCGCACAGACTATTTATTTTGCCTGTATTCAGTGAGTTTTTCCATCCCTGAAACTTCACCAGATATTTAACAATTTAAGGTGATTACTTCAGTATCATACAAGTAAAAGTTTAGGCTTTTTTAAATTAAACTAGAAAAGCACTCGGAGAGCGCAGACCTCCGCCAACCTGACCGGTCACCCTTGCTCCATTTACTGCAATGTTACCGAAAATTTTAAAGTGATCCAGAATCCAGGATTTCTTCCGGATCATTTCCAAAATCTAATCAATTGTTCCATGTGACATTTCCAACATGCTGTGAAAGTTTCATCAAAATCCGTCCATAACTTTTTGCGTAATGTTGCTAACGAACAGACAGACAGACAAACAAACAAACAGATAAACACCAGCAAACACATAACCTCCTTGGCGGAGATAATAATTGTCTTGATTGTAAACAGTATGTGAGTATGACCTGAATGCGACCCTGAAATGACCAGCATGGACAAAAGAAGTCCTGACGTAATACGTGACCATGCACGCATGCACTGTGTTTACTTAAGTAAGTATATTTTTCCCACCACTCCTCCTGGGATGCACAATTGTGATGTTTGTTCCATTTCAATAACGTAAAGGTCCGATAAATGCGACCTGGCCATTCAGGCTGAAGTTGCATTGCAAAATACTAGATATGAAACATGACACATTTGAAAGTGGCCTGGGTCAGATTTGTGCTGTTCCAATGGTCTTTAACACATCGGATAAAGGTCACATGGGCCAAAAAAAAAAACAGATTTGCCTGCAGCCTGAGCGTAGCCTTAGTTGTCACTAGTACTTGTGTCTTTCTCTTACCCAAATCCAGCGCTGCTATGAGACCCAAAGCCACCAGTGCTTCATTCTGCATAATCATATGCTCGCTTGTTGCCATGGTAACTAAGTGCTTGACTCCTCCTCCCTGGATGACAGTTCTGACAACTTCCTGAAACCCATGAAAAAAAAAAAAAGAAGAGGATTTTCAAAGACACGTCCCCACTCCTGTAACGCTGACGGTGTTGCCTAAGACGAGTTTAATGATCTGACCTTTGACTTGCTGTGTCGAATGAGAGCCGACAGCAGCCTGTTGGACTCGCCCATCACACCTGCATGATCTTTGGCTTCGCACCACTCCACTAGCCGCTCCACCAGTTTCCCATTGGTTCCCAGTTGGTCTGCGGCTTCAGCTGAGGTAACGCACAGACACATAATATTCACTGCACTTTTGTCCCAAAAAGCTATCTTCTTATTTGACCCTGAAGACAATGGGTCTCATACAGGAAGCAACATATAAACAAATGATCTGCCATTTTTGCATTTATCTGTGATTTGTTCTTATTGATCAGTGTTTATGCATTTTTACTCTTTTCTTCCAGAGTTGTCATGACTACTCTTATCAAGACACAAAAACAACAACAAATAAAAAAGTTCTAAATTTGAGACAAAAAACATCCATGACACCTCGTCAAAGTTGGATTATTACATTTCAGAGGAATTATAATGATGTGAGAGGTTCATTGTGTGTCTGGACCCATCTGTTCAGTGTCTGCACTTTAAGAAGCAGTGACCATATTCGTGACTTAATGAGTCAGAATTGAGGCTCTGTGTGTGAGCGGCTAAGAAAAGCATCTACAGCTGCTGCCAACTGCTTCACATAACTTCCACAAGGACACAACCAAACAGACTAAGGAACATCTCTGCACTAGATATTCGCTATGCGTTTAGGGATTAACCTTCATTAAGCAGACATCAACATTTTTATGCTTTACATTATGGTTTTTTTTCTCCTGATAACATATTTTCCAGTCTAAGACACAAGAGAAATATTCTGTAGAAGAATGTTGATGTTCTTGAGCCCTGATATAGTAGTATGTCAAGAAAACAGACAAAATAGGACAAAAATAAAAGAAAGTCCCTTTTTAGCTGCATCAAACAAGAAGGGCAAGTTAAAATAAATTAAATTTGTTGGGAAAATGTAAGCCTGAACAGTTAAGGTTTGTTGTGCTGAAGATTCCAGGGTAGAGACCACTCCTTAACACACTGACGAAGCATGTGTTGCATGTCTGGTTTGTTTTTGGGGTCAGTGAGCCTGAAATAAGCTCAAACTGCAGACAAGCTGCAAGTTGCTCTCACTAACTTGTTATTAGTGAGAGCTGTAATTTTGTTATTATCATGTGACTTCTGCTGCTCCACTTTACAACATTGTTCCAAGTGCATTTGTAAATTTGGAAACCGATGTAAAGAATCTCTCTGTCTGAAGCCACAGAGGTATGAGCCTTTTCATAAATGCAGTCACTATATTACATATGACACTGAATAATATAAGGATGTCTTCAGGTTGACAACAATGATAGTACTGATAGGCTTTGTTGCTTTTCCTTTATATCCCATTGGATTATGTTACTGTGTTGCTAACATTAGTGGATTTATTGAGAATTACTTCACTGTTTGATGTGTCAATAGCTGATTTGTTAGCAAAAAAACAGGCACCAAAACAATAAAATCTGTACCTTGTGTATCGATAAGCATACGTAATGTTCCAAGGAGTTTAAACTGGACTGGAGGCATCTCTGACGGCAAAAACTTTAACACCACGTCGGCTACACCAGCAGACAGCATCTTGGATTTGTTCACAACTGGAGGGAAGGAAACACTGCTCAGATCCCAGGCACAAAATGACATCAAACACAACTTTAAGGTTGTATTTTAACACAGCAAAATGAAATGCATGAAAAACGTGGTATTTCTGTGGGTGCAGAGTCCTGTATGTGGCTCACCAGGTATGGCCAGGTTCCGCAGAGCGCTGAGAGCGGCGTGTTGGACTGTGACGTTTCCTTCTTCCACGTGTCGATCCAGGAGCTCCAGAAGCTTCTGCACAATACCGGTGTCCACCATGTGGATGCAATTCCCATCTAGACAATCAAGACAAACGTGAGCAACAACAACGTAGTATTGTATCAAATATTTATCTATTAAAAACAAATGGAAGTAAATCTTAATGATGTATAATAAAAACTAGTGCTGTCATAAAGAAAATCTGTGAATAAATTATTTGTGTGATGGTGTAAATGAGAAAAGTGGGAGCTAAACAGCAAAACGGATGGTGAGGGAATGGAAACAGACCACTGGGTTATTTAGATTAAATGCTTCCAATTTATACAGGTTTCTTCTTTTGTCTGTCTGATGCAACCACACCTTTTGAAATGACTGAAACGAAAAACATTTTACACAAATATCTCATGATAACAATTGAGATTGTGTACAATTTTAAGGATGTCTGAAAACTTTTTCCACTGCACTGCATTTGATATGAAATCTGATTCCATACCTGTGCACTTGACCTGGAAAGTCAGGCAGTGTTGCATTGAACTTCTAAAATAACTTTTTAAAAATTATTATAACAAATTCCATTGCACACTGCACAGCTTACAAACTTACTGTCACTTCAAACTTTAGGCATAACTGTCTGGGCTAAGTCTGGACAAGAACTAATGAACTGCCTGCTGCTTTAGCTCCATCTGTTACTACACACACAGCAGCATTTGTCTTTTTTTCTGGGCATCAGCGAAATTTAAACTTACCATTTCGAGCAAAGTTTGCGATAGCAAGAGCCCCCGCCAGCTGCAGCTGATGGTTATGAGATGGAATCCAAGACAGAACTCTCTGAAAGACGCTGCCTTTTCCTCCTTCAAACAGCTTCTGCATGGACTCGTCTACACAGCAGAGGGAAGACAGTGAAGCAGAAAGCTTTTAGGCAGACTACTTTGTGACTGCACATCTCCTGTGGTTCCAGTTTTAACTCCAATGAGGATAGTGGATGGCAGGAGATAAATATTTATTTGGATAAAAACTGTTTTTTTGTATAATTTTGGAGCAATTTAAGCCAGAAGAGTCAATTTAATTTCTTCGGTTGTGGTGGAAAAACTTCATCCATACAAGACCCTGAAGGTTAAATGGACTAAAACAGAACACTTTTAATTCTGAAAGAGACTAATGAATCAATGTAACTAACTGCCTGTGACCCTAGTAACATTAATACTACAAACAACTCCCTAAGATTCATGTATTTGATGTATATGATATTATCTTCATGCAAATTTGCATTTTGCAAATAACAGATTTACTTTTAGCCATTTTCAAGCAGCCTAATCATTTCATAGCTTTGTCTGCAGATTGGTAGAGAAATCTCAGCATTATTTTGCTGGTTCTTTAGTGTAGGCACAGTGCAAAAAGAACCTACATTTTTTGTTAAGAAAATGCTGAAGGTCTGACATTCATTTATTAAAAAAATTCCATGTGGGTTCAACAAATACAGTTCTTAGGAGCTGGTAAAAAGAGGACCAATAACTGCTATGTGGAGCATTTGTAGTAAATCTTGCATTTAAGTGTGTGTTTAAGATATTAAATCAAATAAAGGCAGGTATTACAAATAAATAAATAAAACAACATTCCAGTGTTGAAAGGCTACTACTTGTTTTGTGTATCCACTCAGATCGTGCTAAGTAAGCATTTAATCATGATAAACCATTTACATCCTTTTACTTTCATCTGTTTATTGAATGTAATCATTTTCAATTACTAGTGGATTTGGACTGTAATTAAAAAAACATTGCACAGTGAAAGCTACAATTCCCTAAATCAGAAATATCATCTGCAAAGCTAGGACTACCAACTCTGTCTCTGCCTAATCTGTCGAAATACAATTATATTATCTTTGTAGACTGAACAATGCCAAAATGGGATGATATTTACGAACCAATGATCTGTTAGATACACACTACAGTGAGTTGAGAAGGGGAAATGTTGACCAGTCAATGCTTGATCACTGATGAGATGCTCCATTAACAGAGCTGCTTTAACATCATGTTAATTTATTGCTCTGGTGGGACTAATAGCACAGAGACCTGTATGCATATTTATAACACATCATGTCCAGGCCTGTTCAGCTGCAATGAAATATTTACACCACAGCTGAATTATTTATTCTCCACCTCAGTGCTGGACAGAAGCATTTCATGTATGTGTGAGGGGAAGGTTTTCAGTCGGTTGCCATTATGAGCTGATACTGGTGATACTGGTGAATTTACCTCCCAGTAGCAGGAGAACCATCAGGTCTGAGGCAGTCTTGAGCTGTGCGATGTCCTCCTCTCTCTCGCCGTCCACAGTCTGAGCCACCACCTCCAGCAGACACTCCACTAAGCCAGCCTCCACCAGCTGTAGCTTTATTGCATCTGGATGTAGAAAAAGACAGCAGAGGGCATGAAGTGTGAAAACATACTGTTACTGCAGTGCAGAGCTGTACCATGTGACCACAGGCATCATGAACTGAGCTGGAGATTTACAAGTGTGAACATCTTTACATGTAAACATCTGTCCTCATGTTAATTAATAAGAAGATAAAATGTCAACAGCCGAAACACAGAATTTAATACATTGCCCTGCATTTTGTAATTATTTAATATACATTGCAAAGGTTAGTATAAGCCATAATATTTTTTCAGTATTTCTGCATTTTGTATGAGCTGATGGTCATTTTTGGAGAGCTCTGTCAAAAGGTCACAGTTACAGTCAATCCAGTTCATTAAAAAAAAAAAAGAATCCAAGTCAACTTTTAACATGAAATTTGGCAGTATTTGCAAGAAAAATATGTTTTAAAAATGTATCTCATTGCTGCTTTTATGTGGCTAGTTAGACTAAAATCAGTCAACTAACTACTTATTCAGGAAGTTCAAATCAGCTTCACTCCATGTATTTATTCTGGTTAGTTAATACATAAATTCATCATTAAAAAACATTTAAAAACAACTCCCTAATATTAGAACAACCATCTCAGGTATGTGACATTGTGTATCATTACACAATGAAGAGATTTATTCAATTTACTGTGTTCAAGTTGTATGCTATAAAATTCAGCAAATTATTATGACCAAAATAAAAATCATTTTATTTTGTTGTACTGTAAATGATAGTGTTTCTAAATTCACCATTCATTTTGTTGGGGTTTTTTTAATATATATTTTTCACTATAATTTCCTCTTCAATGCAGATAAAATTACTGCATTTTCTAGAGTCGCTGCTTGTACTTCAACTTCTATAAATATGTATACATTTCATATTGTATCTTTAAGAACTCCAGTTTAACAGCTTACAGAGGCTCACATCTACAGATTAATTTCAACTGGGATGAAAACAGGAAAATCCCTAATCTATTCATATTGCTGTAATAACACATTTATACAACACATACATTTCTTCTGCAGGCGGAGCAGATGCTCCTGAATGATGATAGCAGATGTAAACAGTCATGTTGTTATGCTGCAAGGCCTTCTGCATACTTATGAAAACATGTAAAACAGAACTGTACACAGAACTGTGCAAAACACCTTTAGAATTGTTAATTTGGCAAGGTTAGAATGACTATATGTGTTTCTCAGTCTCTGAATCAAAATACAGCATGTACAAATGGATTACTTAAGAAATATTTAAACAGGATTCAACAACTTTAAAATGTAAGACTACATTTCAGGAAAAACTGTTTATATTAAATGAGCTATATGGGGGTTATCTGGACAGAATAGAGACAGCCGAACTGGAAAGAAAAACTGTGGGCTGTTCGGAGTGAAGCTGGGTATAATATAACACAAGGTTATTTAAGAAAACTTTCAGAAAGTCAATCAAAGCTACCTCAAGATAAACTAAATCCAAATGGGGGTCACACCAAATACTTACTTTAACCTACAGAAGCCATTTGGTTCTGATTTTTCCATGTTTTACCACACGTAGTGCACATATCTATTAGATTTTCTCATTTCATCTTAGTGAAGGGACTGAGCAATAATAATGCACGCTCAATACAACCCTTCAAAAACAAAGCTAAACACTGTGTAAAATCTTTGCACAATACACAATGTACTGTAAAATTAATTCAAATGAAATCTGAATCAAATCTGATGATGGCTAAGGAAGCACCTTCCAGAAATGGGGGACTCAAGTCAAGTGACTTGAAG
>JAPTMW010000011.1:8184669-8197765 GCA_029822955.1 Ostorhinchus angustatus
ATAAATTGGTAATTAATTTATTATTATTATTATTATTATTATTATTATTATTATTATTATTATTATTATTATTATTACTTAACCACTCAAATAAAATAATTTTGAATAATGTAAAAATGTTCCTAAAACATTACCAAAGCTTATAAAAGAGGTCTGACAGTAAAACTATTATATGAATGTATTTATTGTGTTTTATATTTCAGCATTAATTCACATTATTTATTTTGTATTTGATACATGATTACTTATTTAATGTATTTTTCGCCAAAAATTTCAAGTACCCCCTGGGCTTCTTCCAAGTACCCCTGGGGGTAGGCGTACCCCACTTTGGGAACCCCTGTTCTACAACACTGATTCACCAGTAAAACCAGTGTAGTTTGATAAATGACAGTGGATAGAGACACTTGATTTATGTTCAGTTATTGATGTCTTTGCTGAAAAAAGTCAATTTTTCTTCCAGTTTCTTTGTTTCTGATATAATAGCCTTTAAATATGCTCTGCGTTTTCATGATTAATTAAAATTTCCTTAATTAAATACAGGAAATTAAATACAGGACAATATATGATTTCCAGTGAAAAATGCAAAGTGGATAATATTATAATAAATGGTGATATATTGCTTAAGAAAGGTTCAAGAGGGAGAAAAATTCATTCGGGGACTGACACAAGGAGCACTGGGTCTTTATGGGTTAAATTCTCTTTTGGTGAATATTGTTTTTGAGCGTTGCAGTTGGGTTTCTTTATCTGAAAGCTGTGTGAATTTTCAGAAATCGATTACCTTTTCAGATGCATAAACATTGTGTGATGTGTCTTCAGTTTCAGGGAGATTCATACATGTGTCCTCTTGTGTTAACATTCCTCTGCTGTCAGAGTTTTGGTCGTAACATGACATCGATCCATCTGCTGCACTTTGCCTTTCATGTTTCTGCACCTGGCAAGCAATATCTGATATAAACACCTCAAAAGACCCAATAATGAGTAATAAGTAGCCATGGGTCAACAGGCTCTGGTCATTTGCACAACCCATCAATGGGTCTTTAGTGTCAGTTATCGTGGTTGTAAAAGCAGCTTCCTGGCCTGGTCTTAGTAAAATGCATGAATTGGCTCCTTGTTCTCTTTCTGCAGAATATAACTAAGGAATATACAATCATCGGGACGTATTCAGATGGAATCAACGTGTTGGGCCTCATCGTATTCTGTGTAGCATTCGGCCTTGTCATTGGGAAAATGGGGGAAAAGGGACGCATCCTCCTGGAGTTTTTTGATGCATTGAATGAAGCCACGATGAAGCTGGTCCAGATCATTATGTGGTATGTATACTGATCTGCAGGTATGAGCCTCCAAAGCTACGCAAAATTAAAAACTCCTCAAACCTCTACAATTGTTGAACTTGACTGATATTTGTTATCGTGCAAATACAGCATACTGAGTGTTCCTGAAAAATTACTTTCAGTTATACCCCAGTGAGTTAGAGATAGAAATTCTGACATAATTGGTGGTTTTAGCGTTGTGTTAGTTCTGAGGTCAGGCTGTGGGTCACGGTCTGCTCCTGTCTACACACTTTACATTGTAGTCCATCCTCTACATGGATCTGCATGGAAGATGTTTACAGGCTGAGATTCAGACATGCTTTACCTAAACTATCTGCTTTGGTCTCCTTTAAGAATGTGCATAGGTGCATGTCAGCTACTACATTGTCCATAATAGATCAAGAGTAGACTGGGCTACTGTAATGGTCTTCTAACTGGACTCCCCAAAGAGCATTAAACAGCTGCAGCTCATTCAGAACGCTGCAGTTTGAGTTTTGACCAGAACTAAGAGATCAGAGCATATGACTCTAGTTCTAAAGTCTGTACACTGGCTTCCAGTCAGCTCCAGAACAGAGTTTAAAATTCTGCTACTGTTCTACACTGAATGGTTTAGGTCTAGAATACATGAATGACATGTTAATAGAATATTAACCCAGTAGGGCTCAGAGGTCAGCTGACCCAGGTCACATAGTCCAGTTCAGAGTTCAATCTAAACCTGGTGAAGCAGCTTTTAGCTGTTCTGCTGCACATAACTGGAACAAGCTACCAATTGACCTGAAATTAGCCCCAAATGTGAACATTTTTAAATCCAGGTTAAAAACCTACATCTTTTCATGTGCTCATGAGTAAACTCTTTTCAATCTTGTCTTTTAAATGCACTTTTTTTATAATGTCTTGCTTTACTCTATTTAAATTTTAATGTTCATTTTAATGTATGATTTTAATATAATTAATGTATTTCTTTTATTCTGTAAATGCATTTTAAAAGTACGTTTTATCTCTGATGATTTTAATGTCTTTTTTCCCTCTTTTTGATTTTAATATAATTTCAATGTCTTGCTTTTTTTTCCTTCTGTGATTTTTTTTATGCCTTTGTAAAGCACTTTGAGTTACCCTGTGTATGAATAGTGCTATACAAATAAAGTTGCCTTACCTTGAGGTTTGACATATGAGTAGATTATAGGTGAATTTACACTATAAGACCAATCATGGTGAGACACTGATCATCTGATATTTGTACTGACTAACTTTGTACAACAGGAAATGCAGTCAGAACTACTTCAGTCTCCTGTACAGAACAATCTGTTCTCACAAGTTCATTCCAAAGAAGTGGTACCAGGAACCGGGGGGGTGTTAAATTTCATAACAAATTTTAACTTTGACCAACTTTTCCCAAACTGTAATGACATCTATTCTGCGTCACTGACAATCCACAACCCCTATTTGGTATGAATTCAAGTAATAGTTTTGCTGTTAGAGTGTTAACAAACAAACTGAACCAAAAACAGTACCCCTTGCCTCCCCTTGGGGGGTGGGTTAATAAATGTTTCCTGTGTAATACATTCAGTTTTTGACGTGTTCCTCAGTTTTTTTAGTGTCTCTCTACACCCACTGAAAGAACAATACTCAATCAGGTGTACCAGATCCAACCTCAATGTGCTTGATACTGGTAAATCTTTAACACTGTTTTACTCTTTTCTAGTTAATGACATTATAAGCTTGCATTTGGCTATAAATAAAAGTTTAACAAAAGCTATTAAAGAGGGTGACCTTCCTGGGTAAAAAGATAACAAATAAACTTGAATTCATCATGATTTTTTAAATTATAAAATAAAACAAAAGTACAAATTTTTTTTTTAACCCATTTCTGAAGTGAAAAATGACTCTACTCTACTCTAGTACAGGGTGTCAAACATATGGCCCACGGGTCAAAACCGGCCCGCCAAAGTGTCCAATCTGACCCACGGGATGAATTAGCAAAGTGCAAAAATTACACTGAAGACCTTAAACATCAAGGATTCATCCTACAATGACAAATCCAAATTTTGTCCTTTGTGAAAAAATAAAACTACATTATAAAAACAATTTACATTTACAAAATTATCTTTTATAATAAAATATGAATAACCTGAACAAATATAAACAACCTGAAATGCCTTAAGAAAAATAAATGCAATTTTAACAATATGCCTGCTATTAAATGTTTTGTGCATTTATAGATCCACTGTGATCTGTTCATTGTGTTAGTAATAAGCTGTGACATTGTTGTTTTGCTTAAATTTTACATTTATTTTTTAACACTAAAACAAAGAGAAAGATTTGCATTATTATTAATAGGTTATTATGCTGTTATTTAACTGGTCCGGTCCATTTGAGATCACACTGGGTTCTATGTGGCCCCTGAACTAAACATGAGTTTGACGCCCCTGCTCTAATGCTTTTCAGCTCTGTGCTAAAATGTACTCATCCGACAGTTTTTGATGAACACTGACTCAAAATACTTGTTTTTTCAGCTACATGCCAATTGGAATCCTGTTCCTAATTGCTGCTAAAATCATCGAGGTAGAAGACTGGGAGATCTTCAGGAAGATGGGTCTTTATATGGTGACGGTGCTGAGTGGGTAAGCTGTCCCATTATTCTCTATCCACCTGTTCCAGACACTGGGATTTATGGCTGACATTTGGGCTGCTTCTCTCTCCAATGTTACACTAAAAGCTAAGCTGTGTGTGTGCACTGATAAGGGCCAAGGACATTTAAAACTGCTCAACCTGCAGATGCAGCAATGAAAGCTTCATTCATGCCTCTAAATCTCAGTGACACCATTAAAAACTGTACAGTAAATCCCCTCCAGTAACTGTAGGTCACAGGGTTAGGCTGAGGATCCCACAGATTCTGTGATGACATGGGAGTCTTTGCAGTACACACTTTCATGGAATGTTCGAAATTAAGGCTAAAATAAAATGATCGCCGAGGTCTTTAAACTATGTTCATCTTTTTGTCTTTAAACTAGTGTCTGGTTAGTTCAGATAAATGATACATTGAACTGTGGTTGTTATTGTAGATGAGAAATGTGGACACAGCTGTGAAATGACAGGTTCACACTGGATTAACCTTCTCTTCAAGAACTTCACTTCAAGTAATCACTTCAAATGAAAATCCAGATATGAGTATGTGATATGTGATTAGGAAATCCCATGACTGATTTTTTTTTGGTTGTGTATCTATTAAAAATATATACACAATTAATGTATTTTTAAAATCTTAACATAATCGTATGTTAAACTTGTCACATTTAGATCTTTATATGCAATATTGAATCCAGTATTTCTGAAGTAATCATGTTGACGATAATTAAAATGCCTTTTAATAAATGTAAAAAAGAAAAATGCAGATGAAGCTTGAGTTTAAAACACTCTTGAACTACTATTAGATTTACCACCTCAAAACAACCATCAACATGCAAAACATTTTGGTATTATACATTATATTTCCACCAGCAGTAACCAAATATAGCATGCCTCATTTGATTTGTCATCATTTTCTCAGGTAAAATGCAAAGTTGGGAGTAAAACACACTTGAAGGTGATTTCTAATAGTTAAAAAACATCTAAAGAAGACAACAAACTTCAGTAATTTAGCAACAACAATAACACATCAGACATTTAGGTTAGAGCAAGTTAATAGTGAAGCTTCTTTATGCATGATTAAAGTCTGTGATTAGATCATGTGACTGGAAAATATGATCTTAAAGTGGTATGAAATTGAAGTTCCCCTTGACATTAAATAGTGGATTTTCATAATAATTCCATTTAACAGCATAATTCTATAAAATGGTCTGTTTTCTTCTTCAGTCTAGCCATCCATGCAACCATCTGTTTGCCACTGATCTTCTTCATCATTGTAAGGAAGAACCCGTATACGTTCACACTGGGAATGGCTCAGGCCCTGGTCACAGCCCTCATGATCTCATCCAGGTCAGAGTCCTCACTGTGCTTCTAAAACCACACAGTTTGTCTCAGTGATAAAACTTCTCATGCAAAAAAAAAACTGCCACAAACAAAACAACTGTAAATTAAACATTAGTTTTAGTCATAGTACATATTCATTTTATGGAAGGAGGTACTGTTTTTGATAGAGCCACTGTGTATCAGTCCTAATATAATGGAGACAGTAATCCAACCACTGTGTTTCATGAATGTCCTCCAGCTCTGCCACACTGCCTGTAACCTTCCGTTGTGCCGAGGAAAACAATCGCATCGACAAGCGGATCACCCGCTTCGTTCTCCCAGTGGGTGCCACCATTAACATGGACGGTACAGCCCTCTATGAGGCTGTGGCTGCCATATTTATCGCCCAGCTGAATGACTATGCTCTGGATGTGGGCCAAATTGTTACCATCAGGTACACCTTTTTCCACTTCTACCTCATAATGATAGGCTACTATCATAATCGAACTTTACTGCTAACCTGAATGGAAGTACCACAGGCCTTTTACAGCCTGGTAAAAGCATATAAAACAACACTATAGTCACTACACCAACTGTAAAATGTGAAACATTAATGGAAAAATCTCAGCTGAACTTCCTCCTCACTTTAATTTACAGAAATCACTTTCCAATAGGTTGGATGAGGATGCATCCAGCAGACCTTGACATAACAGCATCATTAAAAATGACCAGCAACGTACAAATACACACAGCACAAAAAGAGGTGAACACCTAACTCAGTCTGATAGTTCCTTTGGTTTAGTTTAGACACAGAATGATTGACTGCAGTTCTCGGTTGGGGTTTTAGTTTATATTTAGTTCTAGATGGCAAACTTCATAACTTTTATTGCACCTACCAAACTGATTCTATTGTTTAGCATCATTTAACATCTAGTTTCAAAACAAAGGGAAAATCTAATCAGTATCAGTACATGCAGTTCTCATGAACAGCTTTAAAATATTCTATTAAACTGCTGCTACTATAGACTTCTTGAACACTATTCACCTGATTCTTTTCAAATTTCACACAAATATTCTTTACATGTGTCTTTCACTAAATTTGTACTTTTCTTTTTCATTAGGAAAGTCCATGATAGTTGTGATCATGTCAGACATTTTTTTCATTTTCCATTTATTTTCTTGATTCAGAGAAACGCAACACAATTTCCAGTATGTACTTTTAATGTAATGTATCTCTCACATGGCAATAAACTCACTTTATCTTTTTCTTTATCTAATTGAGCAAACTGGAAGTATAATCACTGACCATGAAATATCATCTACAAAACCCTTCAAATATCAGGTGTAGCTTTAGTCATATTAGGTGTTTTCTTATGTTTTACTTTCATTTCTGTCCCCATATTTATTTATTTATTGTTTTATAAGCAGTTAAGACCCTCTGGTTGTATTTATATGGACTGTATTTTGATATGTACCAATTTTCTGGTTATGATCAGATTTTTCCACACATTCTACTTGTAAATATTAAGTGTCCGCAGTCGACGTTTTTATTAATGATGTACAGGGTAAATTAATATTTACAACATGGTGACTCTGTGTTTCAGTATAACAGCAACAGTGGCCAGTATCGGAGCGGCAGGAGTCCCTAACGCTGGACTTGTTACCATGGTGATAGTGTTAACCGCTGTTGGATTACCAGCTAGTGACGTCACTCTGATTGTTGCTGTGGACTGGCTGCTGTAAGTTTATCTGTTGTTCTTTCACATTAAATGTTCAATCTTTGCTGTTAGAAAAATGCTGCAGATTTAATCTGAGTGGTGTTTTTTAGGGATCGCTTCCGTACTATGATTAACGTGCTCGGTGATGCTTATGGAGCCGGCATTGTCCAGAAGCTATCCAAGAGGGAACTGGAGAGAATGGATCTGACATCAGATGTGGATGTCGCCAACCCCTTCGCTCTAGAAGCCACTCTGGATGATGAAGAATGTGAGAAGAAATCCTATGTCAACGGAGGCTTTACTGTGGACAAGACAGATGCAATCTCCTTCACCGAAACCTCCCAGTTTTAGCCTCTGGCTGGCTCAGAGGAGCAAGAAAGTGCCATACTGCTATAGAAGCAAACCTTTCATCATGTGTCAGCACCATGACGAGAGTCACCCCACTCAAGCTCAGACATCAGCAATAGCAGCCTCCATGAAGCTTTTGCAAGATGACCACCCTTCTTGTTGGACATTTACAACCAAGACTAGATAAAAAAGTGCTTCCTTCTTACACTGAAATTGTGCCAAGATTAAGAAAAGTCAGTTTTCTTCTTAATAAAAGTGTTCTTTCTTGCAAAGATGCACTTAAAAATGGCTGTGCGTGTGGGTGCATGAGAACATGTTTTTGTTTGTGTCTGAGGTGTGTGTATATACTTTGCAACAAAGAAAACTATTAATTTATCACTAGTAAACAAGCCAATAAGCTATATTTTATAGTTCATCCCTACTCTAGTTACTCCTACAATTAGTTACAAATACTGTTTTCGGTGTGGCTGTTGTTGAATGTCACTGTCCCACAATGCACTGCTTGTATAACTATCTTTATATGTAAACTGTTCAAAACATATGAAGATTTTTTTTCATTGAGTTGCATGAAGCAATATGTTAAAGAGTGCTGGCTGCGACCTGACTTTTTTAATGGAGACTTCACAGAGACTGAAGATAATTTAATGAAAGCCTCTGAAGTCATTGTACACTGTGAAATCTGAGGACATTTTTAACAAAACCAAATCACTGACATTGATTGATGGACTGTGTGTAGGTAAAATGAAGACAGTACAAGTATCTAAGTTGTACCTTTTACAACAGTACAATTTCAAATGTATGCTAATGGGTTTGTGTGTCTATAATCACATAATTGTATGTTTTCTTTTGAAGTGCAATGTTGCTACTATATTTTTTAGCTTTGTACAGCATAGAGACGTGCTCTTGAACTGATACAAATTCAGCAACACAATAGATGCATGGCAAGCAGCCATTTGACATATTTAATTTAGCAAGTTACAGGCCTTTTTTTAATAATTAAAACAAGACATGAAAACCTTAACACATTCAGTAAAGTATTGTGACTTCACTTATACTTCTACATAATTTTGTATATGCTTTATGCTTTTGAAGACTGAGATGATGAAAGTCATAAGGACTGTTAGACTAGCTTAACATTGAGGATGATGACAGGGTGAACAGCTTACCTGGCCTGGTTCTAACAACATGGTTCAAAACACTATAAATACATTTCTACAGCAACAAAATTATTTGTTGCTGTTTATTATTATTATTAATAAATTATTATTAATATGATATAGCTATTCCTTGAAAGCAGATCATCTATGGTAGGCTACCCAGTGTTTTCAATCAATGTTATAAGCTAATTGCCTTCACACTGCACTACAGTGTCCTTTTAATCTTGTCATAAAACTCTCACAGTAGATTGTTTTTTTTCTGACAGTATTCTCTGATGTACTGTACACATAGACTGTACACAATTAATGGAAGGAAGAACTGTGAAGTCACTCATTGGTTTCTGAACTGCCTATGAAGCCATTAAGCTGTCACCATGATGGGTTTTTGGAGCCAGAAGTGACCATATTTGGACAAAAGGGGCAGGAGTTGAAGGACCCTCAGTAGTCAGGGGATTTGTGATGGGTTATGGGTGAGCTAATGCTAAATGCTAGCTTCTGTTTTAGAAAAAATAGGTTTTATTAAATAAACTGAAACTCCAAAAGATGGAATCCACAGGCAAGAGACCTGTCAATCAAAGCTGATATGGCAGACATTAAAGCTTCTATTTCACCTAATATCTGATTAAAGTATGAAAATGTTTGAGTAACAACATAGGCCTTAAAATGTCTTCAACATAATTTGACAGATGTGAAAAACTGACTGGACTTAAAGCTTGGTTTTACCAAAATGTTTACATAAGGAACTTTGGGTTTAAAGAGTCGCATGGCAATCCAGAAAATTATAAAGCAAATACATGGACCCAGTATATTAAATATATTTTAAAATTAACTTGTCAAAACCTGCAGAAACCCTGAAAAAGGTATGACAGGCTGCATTCATAGACAGTCACATTCCACGGGCTCTTACAGGATAGCAGTACTGCCACAACATACCAAAACATAGAGATTAAAAGGGCTTAAGAGTGGTTTACACTTCTGTGTCAAAGGCTAGTTCATGGGTGCCTGTCTAAAATGTAATTGAACATTGAGGCTGAAGCTGGTATACTTCATAGGCGTGACATTTGGGTTCCAAAAAATTCCCAAAAAGGCTTTTTAAGGCAACTATATGGTTGTTAAATACAGTTTAAGAGTCATTAAAGGGAACATATTGTATTAATTTTAACGCAAAGGTCTCAAATCTCCACAGAATGTGTTTGTACAGTTTCATCTGATAATCTCTCGCTGAAATTCCTTGTTTTTTCTGTTTGTTTTTTGGCAAGTGAGCTGCTGTGTTACTTTCCTGTCTGTGCCATGGATACCATCATATCACTATATCACTAGGGTGCCAGGAGTTTTTAGGTGGTCCTAGAAGATTAACTTAGGGTGGTAACTGTATAGTTTTGACATCATAAATACACAGAAATCAAATAGCTTTTTTTTCAGACTCTCTCTCTTGGGTGACTGTTTTGATCAATGAATGTTAAACATATAATCAAAACAGACACCTTACTTGTCCAAATATGTCCCCTTTAAAGACATGTAGCAATGTAACTGAAGCACTGGAGAGATAAAACTGTCCAGCAGCCTTTGTTAATCAATGATTATTGATGCTTTGATGGAAACACCACAAATGTTTGCACTTAATTCTCCTTGGCTGCACTTGCTTTTATGTCCCATTTTTGCTCTTACTTATGTTTGTGTTTATAAGTAAAAGCTGTTTATTTGGCTTTGTGCAGCGTCTGCAGATCCTGATGCTGCCACACCTTTCATATGTACCTACTGTTGGCTACAGTCGGTCAGGAAATGTTGAAATACAACAGTCACTTTGAAAAGACATGGCGAGTTACCAGCTGTGGTATTATGAAGGTGTTTTTTTTTTCAATATGTATGCTCTTCATATAAGTAAGATTGAAAAATGCAATGAGTGCTGATTCCAAACTTGATAATCACTGTCATTATTATTTTATAGAAGAATCCCAGATGCATTTTCCTGTCCAAAATCACAAATGTCTGAGCCAGATATAAGCATATCAACTTTCCATAACCTGATTGCATTCCCCTTTCCCATCATAACCTCAGTGTGGACAACAAACAATACAAACTTCGAACAAATGTGTAGACATACAGTAATTTGAACGGTTATTAGAAAGCAGTCACCAGCTTCGACTTAACTCATTTCTGTCATCAAGCTCAGTAATTCACGAGAAAAACTTGTGAGATTTTATCTGATTGATGTGACGTACTGTTCTTAAGCAACAGCTCATGTGCCAATGCCTAATGACATTAGTAATCCTAGAATAGAAATATAACGTTAGCAAATGATATTATATCTTTAAAATCCTAAAATGCTATTTTCAGTGGTCTAGCTTGTGAGAAAATGCTTGTAAAATTATTTTTCTGCTTGGTGTAAAATACCAATCTTAAAGCAACAACTATCGTGACAATGCAATGTTCATATAAAGACATTCAATATAGAAAATTAGTTACTTATCTTTCAAATGAACTGGGTATTGTGCAGATTTTTTGACCGTAGATGTCTCTCTATACTGCCAAATGGGCTATTTTTGAAATGAAACATGGGTGAATAAAGCTTGTTTGTATTTCTATATCGACCAGAGATACCATGCAGATAAATCATATGAATCAGGTTGTATTCTACATTTCAAAAGCACACTTAAATGTCATCAACCCTTATTCTGTATAGACGACTATACTGTGTGCAACATTATGTGTTACGGCAACCTAATAAAAATGACTGCTCATTGTTTTTGTCTGGTTCTGTCGACTACATATTCAACACAATGTTAAAAAAAAAATCAGTAAATGCAAGCCTCAAAAAATCAGAAATCTTAAAATGTGAATAGTTCGTAAATGAATCATGATCTCTGACTACTTCTGATACGTAAAATTAGTTAAGACAGACACATAAACCACTGCCATCAGATCTACTCCTCTAAAAAAGCCAGTAGTTTGATTGCATGGGACACTTAAAGGGGCCTCTGTTTCGATGTCCCTTCTGCAATAGATCACAATGTTCCAAACAGCTCCAGTGCTTAATGCCTCACACACACAGAGGAGAGCTATTTCTCTGATATATGGCAGCAGTTCACAGAGAGCAGCCTCGCCGAAGACACAATTTGCTTTTAATAGTCTTTTGGGTGATTTACCAGAGGACTCCACAATGTCAGCTGAATTGCAACACATGACGTCAAACCCACACAACCACTTGTCTCCAGTTGTTTAAAGGTACTTTTTGATTTGAAAAAGGTTTATTTGAACCTAAAGACAGCTATTTTATCAGGCATTAATACAGCTCTAGAAAAAAATAAGAGACCACTGCAAAATTATCCCTTTCTCTGATTTTACCATTTACAGTTATGTGTTTTGAATAAAATGAACATTGTTGTTTTATTCTGTAAACTACCGACAACATTTCTCCCAAATTCCAAATAAAAATATTGTTATTTAGAGCATGTATTTGCAGAACATGACACATGGTCAAAATAACAAAATTATGCAGACCTCAAATAATGCAAAGAAAACCGGTTCATATCATTTCTAAACAACACAATACTAATGTTTTAACTTGAGAATAGTTCAGAAAACTAAATTTGGTGGAATAACCCTGATTTTCAGTGACAGCTTTCACATGTCTTGGCTCTCCACCTGCTGTTGGATGACTTTATGCAGCTCCTGGCATAGAAATTCAAGAAGCTCAGCAATGTTCGGTGGCTTGTGACCATCCATCTTCCTCCAGAAGTTTTCAAAGTGGGTTCAGGTCTGGAGATTGGACTGGACATGACAGGGTCTGCATCTGGTGGGCCATCATCCACACCTTTATTGACCTAGCTGAGGCCAGGAGCATTGTCCTGATAGAAAAACCAGTCCTCAGAGTTTGGGAACATTGTCAGCACAGAAGTCCAGTAGTTTTCAGTAGTTATTTTTGGATTCCAATTACTTTTGTGGTACTAATATAACTGTTTTTGCTTATTTTAAGAAGATAGTGATGAACACAGCAGTGGTGCGTATACTTATTCTTCTTAAATAAGACATGGATCAGGTGTTTATTCAGTAGAATAAGGTGTGCTTGTCTTGGAATTCAACAGACACAGGAATAGAATGGCTGTCATACATGCACACATGCTGATTTCACAGGAAATTGCCCTGGTCTCTTAATTTTTTCTAGAGCTGTAGAGTAATTGTATACATTTATCAAACCACTGCAATTGCCACCTAAATACACCATGATAGGAGGCTACCTGTCTTTTGTGCAAACACACACACCAGCAGAGTTATGACATCTGAAGACTTCTTGGCAAGATGATGATGAGTTTTTGTCTGGGTGGAAAGAAGAAGGCAGGAGTATGAATTGAATGTCACCAAGCACAGTTTAGTTAGTTTAACAAATCATTAGTCTCATAGCATAATTACCTAAGTCATATTTTAACCAAAATTGTGATATCTGTATAAAATTAAGAAGCAGCATTAGGAGAATAAAGTTACACAGATATCACAATTTAGCCAAAAAATATCACTTAGGCAATTATGCTATGAGACTAAAGATATGGTAACTACAAAAATATAATATAATACTTTATAATTAATATAATATAATATAATATAATATAATATAATA
>JAPTMW010000011.1:8199561-8209574 GCA_029822955.1 Ostorhinchus angustatus
AGGTGATTATGTCTTATTTTATGTGTGATGAGATATTTTGACTAGAAATGAGAAAAATACACTTGGTAAGATTTGGATTTTTGCAGTGTAGTCTCTTTGCTGGAATCTTGATGTAGTCCGTAATAGTTCTACAAAACTCGCACTTCTGAAATAAATGCTACACATCCCATATAACAACACCATCCTGACAACAAATCAAGGAAACGTAAACTATTAAACATACCACACCATTAGATAGAGATGATCTTCGCTCTGGTGAAGAAAATCTCACTGGAACACAAACATAAAATTGGGGAAACAGAAAAAAAAACAGAACAAAAAAATAAACCTCTTATAATAATTTCAGAAACAAGTGACATTATAAATAATCTAAATCTTCTTAGTGGGACTACATCATCAAAATAACCACGGCATGATAGATAGGTACATAGGTCATGTCAACAGTGCAATATATTGTAGCAATCAGGAGTGAAATTAGGAACCAAGATGATTTAATGCCTTTTGACCCCCAAACATTACAGAGCCTCATGGAACACAGGAGCAACTTAGCTCATGGTGCAAGAAAATGAACTTAATAAAAAAATAATCATTCTATAGAAAACAACTAACAAAAAGGGTGAAACACACATCATAACTCTGCTATCTAGCAATAACAACATTTCTTTTAAACCAAAACATTGTAAACACATTAAACTATCCCAAACTACTTTGCCCCAATGCATGCTGGGAAACCTCCCCCCAGCTGCTCTTCCAACATGCCACAATATCAACAACAGAACTTTTTTAAAAGTTGTTAGTCTGAGTAATTTGGGATTGTAAACTAACTTTAGTAGGAACATCACAACATAATGAAACCTTGTACCTAAGGTGGGTGACCTGGCCACAGTGGAGGAGGACTTGGTAAACATTGCTGAGTGATGTGGAGATCTAGATCGACTGCTTTCAGGCCAGGAAGTCAACAACTATAAAAAAAAAAAAAAGACACAATAACAGAGGTTTTAAGGTCACAGAAAGGTGTGTTTCCTTCTTATCTGTTAATTATTGTAGGTAATCAGTTTATCAAGACAGGGGTAGTTGTCAGCATAGTGGCTGAGCCATTTTACTGTGACATTGTGAAAGACAAAATGAACTTCTGCTGCTTTAAATTGTTTGTGTTTTCTTTCTTCACCAGGTGTGTTATTTTGTAAAAGTTCTATTCTGTGTTTTGACTTTTAGGTGTAACTGTGTCTTGAAGTACTAAAACGTAGATATAGGAAGCGGTCTAATTACTTTGTTGTCAAAGATATGTAGAGTTTTCAGGTTTTGGTACTTGAGTGTTTATTTAGCTGATAACTCTCTACTTTTACTTCTATAATGGAACACAAATTTCTGTACTTTCTACTCCTTACCGTTTTTGAATAGTCATGTTACTTTAAGGCATGAAGTGATTCACAGATTTTTTTTAATTTTTATTTTGCATCAACAATATGCGCACTGGAAGAGCCACTTCTCTGATGTACAGTATGTCAAATATAATTATATCACTACCTCAACAAGCTTCCATAGTTTGACACACGTCTGAAGTGTTACACATATGTAGACATGACTTCAGTATAAATCAAAGATCCACTGACAAAACGTTTTATTTGAATGATAAAATGCATTGCACTTCTAAAACTAGTGAGTGAAAGGGTTGATATTTCTTTAACAAAATATTGTCATCTTTACCAAAAATTATGTTTCATGATTAAGGACACTTCCTGTTCTTTTATCACCATATATAAGTCTTATATCAATATAAGCAAGACTGGAATTTGTGAATATGTATTTCAATGTGGTTATTACTATTTTTTCATTGAAATTAGCTAAAGAAACGTATATCTAAGCAAAGAGCTGCCCTTAGTGAAAAAAGTTAAAATTGTACAAATAAAGAAGAGTAGTAATTCCAGTCATAAATCCTTCTAAAATGCTGATCACTTTACCTCTGTCCACCTTTACACTTTAAATGTTTTATTGACACTTTATAGTTTTAGGTTTATCCTCTCCAACCCCTGCTGCTTAGAGTCACATTGTATGTTTACTGTTATATTAGGTCTTAGAGGGCTGTAATTCTTTTGTTTCTGAGTGTGCTGTGGATATGGCCAGCAAACAAATAAAGTTGACTTTGCCTTGCAATCACAAGGCAGATACTGCTGAAGGTGGTATTAAATTGAATTACTTTATATCAATTTTTTTTATAGACAGTGACATCAGATAAATCTGAGGGCTCGTTACATTATTAATGGGAGAGGACAAAAACAATGCCCATATTATATGTATTATAATACAGGCATTATATGTATTGGATAATATATTGAAATTAGATTATGTGAGGTGTTTAGAGAGTTACTAATGACATCATGAACTGTTACTGACTCATAAGTATCTGAAATAAGTGACCCTGACTCTACGCTGCTTTTCAGTCATCAGAAAACAAAAAGCCAACCCACTGGTTTAATCTTTAACAATGGGCATTATTGGGTCAAATCTTCATTTGAAAACTAACTGCAGCCATAGCAGATGAAGTAGTATGACAACTACAATTTCCCTCTAATATGTGGTGGAGTGAAAGCAGAAAGTTGCAGAAAATGAAATAACTGAAGTATTATATAAGTACTTCAAAAGTGTATTTAGAGTATGTACAATAAACATACTAAAGTGAATTTCCACCTTCATAAACAATTCTCATTGAAAAAATATTACATGAAGTGGAGAAACATTTTTTTCCAAGTTGGGAGTGTTAAGAGTCATATCTGTGTTCTGGTAAAATACCAGTTAGAAGGTACTGTAACTAAGCTTGTCGCTGCCATCTGCTGGTTGGAAATGTTCAGTTGCATATGTTTATGCATCCACTTACAGGGTCAGGTGTACTGTCTGTGTCAAAGTCATCTGGGCTGGGAGTTGCAGAGTCCAGGCTGAGCCGGGCCAGGCGCTGGGTGTTTCCAGCCCTCAGCGGGGACATGGACCGGGATCTGGAAATTTGTGATGAGGAACTGGCAGGGCGGCTCCCCCTGGTGCTTCGTCTCCTTCCCAAGGTTTGAGGTTTCCTTTGTGGAGAGGAGGTTCTGGGCCTGGAGCGTTGTCTTTGCCTCTTAACTGGCCTCTGGAAAAAAAAAATTGGAATTCCCCAAACTGTCTGCCTCAGGCTCAGGACACAGACTACCGAATATCATTTTTAATGTATTTATTATATATATTTAATATTTTATCTACTCAGAATTGTTGTGGTTCCTTGTTTGTTTATCTATTATGTTGTTGTACTGCACACTTTGCACATTGATCAACACAAACAAAAGCAAACAATGGTGACCCAAGACGCATAATTTTTAATTATACCTTCCAGACATACTCAACTCTTACATACACACACACACACACACACACACACACGCACACACACACACACACACACACACACACACACACACACACACACACACATATATATATATATATATACTCTTTTTACCATGGGCACATTGGGGTAAATGTTGATCTCTGCATCAGCTGGACACTCAAGGATGGTTGTTTTGGTGGAAAATTCCATTCTTGGAGCAATACCCTGGCAAACAGAAGGGACATTTCCACTTAGGTATTATTTTAAAATATCTTCCTTCTATAAATTCTAAATAGCAAGAAGTACTCAGTGTTACACTATGAAGATGACAGATGAGTTAAATCATATTTTTTTCCAAGTAATTATTAACAGGATCCATTCAAACCTTGGAATAGCTAAATAAAATGAACCAAACCCTGTTGTATGGGTGAACAAGTGAAAAAGTGAGTTACTAATGCCCCCGCACGGTCGTGCAACACTTTGCCCCTTCTTCTCACTAATATCCTGCCCAGTCAGGGATTCATTTTGAATTTTAAGTTTAAGATAACTGTAAACTGGGTTTAACTAAATTACTGTCCTTTTTGGGTGGTTCAGTCAAACCAAGACAAATATTATCCTGCTCAAGTCTAATTTCAATCTGAGTGTAATTTGTCTGTGGAATTCGGTGAATAGTCTGCGAGAAACTGTACCATCATACTGTGCACTGCCCCTCTTCTACTGGCAAAAACATTTCTAAAATCTATGAAGTTGAACATGTAGGTTTATAAGATCCTAAGGAAAACATGTCCAGAGAGTAGACCTTTACAAAAAAAACTGTAATCTTATTTTTGTTTTCAAAGTTATGGATGATCTCTGATAAATGAACATCATTCAAAAGTACTCTTTCTTTATTAACACTATATGCCATATAAAACTACAGAAACATATTTGTGATTAATATATTATGCTAGTAATTGTATAATATATTACAAGAAACAAACAGGTTGCATGATGATTTTTTTTGAGCAAGACAGGTCTCCAGAGTAATGGTGTCAATTTTACAGGAATTTTTCTAATTGCATTGATTCATCATATTTCCCAGTCCTACCAAAAATACAACCTAAAACAAGCCAACGCAAGCCTATTAGAAAGAATTCAATATGTTACTAGTACTTGTGCTTTGTGTATTTAGTGTGTGTACTGCTGCTGGATGCTTGAATTTTCCTCGTGATCAATAAAGTATCTCTAACTAACTAACTAACTAACTAATGATCACACTTCTAACATTTATAACGGTCACTACACCAAAGTCCCAGTAATTATTGTGCAAATGATTTTTTCCCCCCTAAAACACATACTACTTGAAGTCAGTGCATTTTAAAAGTAAGGCATCAGTTAAACTTACTGGAAAGTACGGTGCCCGCATCATTAGAACTTCTCGCTCCACTCCAGAGAATGAGGGAACAAGTTTGGGCTCTGGGAATAAGAAACTCCGAGCATCTTCTTCAAAACAGGCGAGGGTGTCACCCACTGACAAAAGAAGAATCTCTGTTACACAACTGTTTAGGTAGAAGCAATTAACTGACCATTTTAGCTATTCTTATTTTGAAAGGAAGATGATTAACGGTTAAGCTTATGTTTCTGTCATTCAGATCAGAAATGTAGATAATAGACAATATGAAAATTTGACATAATTTCACCTGGAGGAATCAGCTGCACCAGTTCAATCCTGACGGTTTCATCTGAGGAAAACAGACACTTAAAGTAAGATTTCATGACCCAGACTTGGAGAATAATAAATTGCACATTTCATAGCTTGTTATTTTGGATTTTGTGTACACACAAGAGTGGCAAAGGTCTTTCTGCAAACACAAGAAGCACACCATACCACAGCACTCTCTCAAATGCATATGGAGGATATTGTTGTTGTCAGAAAACAGCAAACAGTCTTTTGTTTTTCAGTGCAGTGAAGGAATTTCCAGCTGATGAAGTGTAATAACAGTTTAGATTATGTTTAAGTTTAACAGAGAAATGCAGAGCAAATCATAATATTTGGTAAAATGCCACAGAACTGCCATTAAATATTACAGTTATTATGTTAAAAATTGTATCTTTAATTAACTAAATCTAAATAGAAAGTGCTGGTTTAACTTCACCTACTTCCAAGGTGCATGGAGAAGGAGAAAAAGTTGGTGCAGGTCAAGAACTCCGGCAGCACATGACGAATACAAGAAATTTATTTCATTCTAAAAATATAACAACACATTTCAGGTAGTGGCCTTCATCAGGGTCATCCATGATTTTTCCATGACCCTGATGAAGGCCAGTACCTGAAATGTGTTAGTATATTTTTAGAATGAAAAAAAGTACTTCTATATGACAAGTGCTGCTGGAGCTCTTGACCTGTATCTTTATTAAACTATAAATAAAAATGAAAAAAATCTATTTGGAAAAATGAGGATTTAGCTTGATGTTTAAGAGAAATAGGATATAGATTTTTTTTAAAATAATATTTTCATATATTGGAAGAAAACACTTGCCGCATAAAGAAACCAGATATTAACTTACACTCCAGCATCACCGCAATGTCTCCAGGGTCAACTGCATATCTAAATATCTGGACACAAACAGATATTTGCTTACTGCTAACATCTTATATAATATATATACAGAGAATGGCTGGCTTGTTGCTCAATACATTTAGTTTGTAATACTTGTTTGAGTGGGGACCAATAGGCAAAAACATGAATCTGAGGGCAGATGTAGTCCCAAATAGTAAGACAGAAGAGCGCAAACATGTTAAATACAGACAATATGAAAAAACTTGCCTTTTCAAAGGTCATCTTCTCATGAAACAACAGAGGGAATACAGCAGGGAGGCACTCAGACCGACGGTACTGACCCATGAAGCACATGCTGAGGTAGACATCATCCTTGACTGGAAGGTGAACTCCTGGACAAGAGACCTGACACCAGAGGAGGACAAGATGAATTCAATGTGTCACTGGACATAGAATTAGCTATCCTAGTGTAGAGCAGCAGTTTCCCTTGTCTCCCTTGAACATCTTAGGGAGGATATGTTCTTTACTATTGTACCTCTGATATCAGTCTAATGTCCACACTTTTGGACAAATCGTTCTCTGTGTGATTTTAATTAAAATTTGGTCTTTGTCAAAGAACAAGGTCAGGAGAAATTCCCGAAATGTCCATTTCATCTTATTTTCCACATACATGTACAATCCCAAGATTTAGTATCACAAAATGCTTGACTTTCAGCTGCTCTCTAAAAATCAGACAGTGTAAAGAGTTTGTAGACATAAATATTTCAAAGTTGATATTGAAGATCTTAGCTGGGGTATCTTTGAACCATAGTCTATCCAAAATATAAAAATAAAGAAAGAGTACAAATTGTAAAAAGATTAATGATGGTACAGTATGTTGTTCTGGGGATTTTAGGTTTGTTTCCATACCTAATTCTAACTCTTATCTACAGAGTTTTGCCACAAAGTAGAGAGTGTTACCGACATTCATCATATTTCAAGTTCTCAGAAAATTCAGGATGTCTTGTAAACATATGGTGATATTGCATGTAAAAAACTATGTTCCCAACTTCAGACACATCTCTTAAAATTGGTTCCCAGTATATTATCTTGTTAATTTATTCCTGCTGCAGCTTATTGGCATTTGGCTGATTACACCAAAAAAGTAAGTACCTGCAACACAGACAATAAAAAAAGCATTAATGAGCTGAATGTGCTCAATCCTTAAAGGAACACTTCATCTTTCACTCTGTCACGAAAAACATTATTGAGATACACAGCCTGGACAAAAATAAATAAATAAATAAATACAATAAAAACGTTGCACACTCTAATATTTGTTGGACTGTGTGATTATGTCACATATTCGCAGTGGTATTATTTCAATAAGGTTATGCAATGTAACAACATTCATTCCCATCATTTGTTGAACCTAGACCTGAAATGATGCAACCCCACTGCACTCACAGGCTTGTACAGTAGACAGAAGGCATGATGGGTAATAACTTCCTTTGCCTCTCTTTTTACCCTGATGCACCCATTGCTTTGGAACAGGGGCAACTAGTTAGGGTCAAATAACTAATATATTTTTTGTTTGTTTTTTAACAGTAAAGGGATTAGAAGAAAAAAAAAGTGAAATTCTACTACTGATATTTGGAGATGATCTTTTAAAATAACATGCTGCTAAAATAGTAAAATAATAGCAGAACGCAGAGTAAAGATTTAGTAGCATGTGCTTAAGGGTCTTGTATATGGAGGCAAATCTGTCTCATCTAATTTTGAATAATCAGTAATTTAATTTCTAGCATTGAATTTTTCTGCACTGAAATTAGTATCTTAATTTTTTTTGTCATCTGAATTTTTTGCATCAGATTTTTTTGCATCTGAACTTTATTTTTTTCATTGGAATTTTTTTTCACTGGAATTTTTTTTTATTCTAAATTTATGAACATAGATGAATTTAGAGAGAAAAAAATTCAGTGCTAGAAATTCAATGTCTTTTATAATTCAAAATCTGATGAGACGGATTTGCTTCCATACATGTGTTTTCCATCAAATAACTATTAACCTATGTAAACAGTATACTAACATTATGGTATGTGGAGGTGACTATGTACTAGTTAGGCCTCGGTCACTGAAAGCCTCCATTCTGTCGTTAGAAAACAGGTGCAGTGTAAGTTTATCTATTCGCACCTGAGCCTCGTTACTTCGTGTTGTGTCTGAAGCCCCAACATAGCTAAAACTAGCTAAAATGTATGTCGACAATATTAAAATAACAATGACTAGGACACTGGTTGTTTTTCTTCACTAAATACAAAGCAGCGTTGTAACACACCATGAGGACTAAAATTTACGAAGAAAACACTGTATCTTACCGCTCTGAACTTTACTTCAACCACCACTTTGAGTGCTTTTCGAGACATTGGACTTTTCTGTCAAAGGCGCTAATTGTCCATTAGCGTAGTGCTCCTCTTCAGACTCAACTTACCCCGTTGCCAGGGATACTACAACTTCCGGGTTTCGTTGCCACGCCAACCAAGGCACATCAGATAGTCTTACAGCAGCACAGCTTCGACTGTTCACAGCTGTTTTTATACTTTACACTGGTGTAGTGGCCTTCTAGCTGATTTATCAGGTCCATAAATATGTTTTGTGTCAATAATAAAAGGTGCATTTTAGATTTTAGACTGATGAAAACCAGGAAATAATTTAAAATGTCATGTAAAAACGGTGGTCCCTAGCAAAGTCAGAGCTAATTTCACATGAACTAATAGAATAATTTCCTTTTTTTTACTCATCATCATCCAGATGGACAAAAATGTATGACTGCAGGACCTTAAATAGCTTAATACACTAGAACACCTTAAGTGATGTTTTAAGTGATGTTCTACAATAGGATAGAATCATTTTGTTCCTTTTACTGTAAACAATAATAGACATACTATGCACAAAAAGCATAAACATTTTTTTTTCTTTTTTATTTAGGTGAAACTATATTTTTTGCCATGTTCCTATAAAATAAATGCAAACTGATGAAGAAACTTTCTAAATATTTATACTTTGAAAATACAACCCTGAAAATATCTTGGCAGTAATTACGGTGTCTTTAACATGCTTCAAATAGTAAATCTTTTTTCATGTGTCTGAGGTTTATCTTTCATTTCGAAAACCAAAAATAAAAAGACATTCTTAAACATAATATATACAGTTGCATCCTTATATCTAAACGTCATTTATCTTTTTGTATCCGTTCAACTAAGCAACCATCTAGAGCATAAAACTTTAAATAAATATGTGATAAAAATAAAAGAGGTTTCTGAACAAAAACAGATGCTTTGTGAATAGAAACTGGTTCAGCATCAGTAAATCTCATCCTCTTCACTTGTCCTGATAACAGAAGTTTTAGGCTTTTTTCTCCGTTTGGTCTTGTGTGTCTGCATCAGAATCAGAGTCTGAATCTTCTTCTTCTTTATCCTGAGTGTTTGTTTCGTCCTGATCGACCGCCACGGCTCCTTTCCTCTGTGGCAGGACGGTGAAGAAAGCCTCCTGCCAGCTGCCCTTCTCCAGATACGCCAGGATGATCTCAAACACTGCCGGATTGAAGAGAGCTCGATATTAAAGACAAACTGAAGCAGAGGGAGAACAGAGTAAGGGCCAGTGGGGCAGTTAAACTGAACATTCTGAATATTCTATAACATGTCTATATGTGTTTACATGGTGGTACATATGTATCTCACTCCAAAATTTTGATAAATTTTTGGAATAAAAGGTCAAAATTAAACACAAAAAATAATAATAATTGCAGATTTTACCAACTGAATTGTTGCGGCCTGTTCAGTAACAGTGTGTAATATATCTTTCTGTCTATTCCACCTGTGGCTTCATTTAAGGTTGTATTGTTCAATTAATGGCTTTTTGTCATTTTTAATGTCTCTTTTTGTTGGCAATTTGTCAGCCATGCAACAAGCCAAGAAGATAAACTCACAATGTACATAAATGAAAATAGTGACTCAATGTTGTGTACCTAATAATGTGCAGTTGTGGTCAAATGTTTTATATGGATCTTGGAGATTTTTTTCCCCCCAAGTGCTTATAAGTTATAGCGAAGAACAATTCTAAGCATTTTATAAGTTTCAGAG
>JAPTMW010000011.1:8370121-8386310 GCA_029822955.1 Ostorhinchus angustatus
TAACAACTGTTTTAACAAAAGGAATTTACCAATTACAACTATCATTTACTATCTATTTCTAACACACACAATACTATTTATACTAAACACTCGAATAACTACAAAGCTGGCGATCGAAAAACACACAGGAACACGGTTGGAAGCTGGCAGAGCAGAGAGAGACAGCTTGCTGCTGGATCCACGGCCATTTTTAAATGGTTGCTCATCTGTGGGTCCCCACCAATCAGCAGCTTCCTGAAAACGAACAAAACAAAAGGACACAGTGCCCCTACAGGGCTGGGGGAGAAATACAAAGAAGCACACATATAAACAGAAATTATGACCCAGGGTCATAACACCTCCCAGCTCCTACAAATAAAGAATTCCTCATAATAACCACACACTCCCCCTCCTGAAAAACTACTATTCTGATAAACCCCTGTAATACCAAACCAAAGCTAAGATGTGTCAATGCCTCTTCTCTACTAACTGAAAATAAACTGAAAATAACTTCAAAACCTCTTTGGAAACTTCAAAGCACTCATGTTAAAACTGTGGCACTTGTCTTTTCTTACCTTCACTTGTGTCAGTTATTATAACAGCAGTGCAAGTCCATACTATCTTCACACAACTGAATTTCACAGTGGCTAATTATGCCCTTACCCCATTATGTTTGCCCACTGACCTAAAGTGGGATTTCCCTTTTCCCTTTGCCGTAATCCTTTGAGCTGAAGTTTTTTCTTTGTTGCTGAATCTTGGCAATTCTGCTCTAACACCCTCAGTGTTACTCAGAACCTCTTGCTGTTTTTACTGCATAGCTTTTACATTTTTCTATGTCATTATTTAGACAGCTAGTAACCAGAAAATCTTAGGCATTTCCATTTGTTGTGAATTGACAGGATGGCTCCAAAGGAAGTTCTACCCTCCTCACCACCGCCACCACCACCACCAGCACTAACAGCAGCAGCTTCTCCAAACTCCACAAACCATCCAAGGACCACAAAGACAAGCCTCCAAAAGACTTGAAAGAGCCCAAAAGTGCCTTCAGAGACTCTGGCTGGGAACCCAGCAAAGCCCCCAAAGAACCTTCCAGGAAACCCAAAGAGAACCAGCCACTTAGAGATATCAACCCTAAGATGGGCTTCAAGGAACCCAAGTCTTTATCCAAGGAGCATCGGACTGAGGGGATGACCCACGGGACAGGGCTGAACAAGCGTCTGTCTGCCCTTGATGGTGACGATCACGTGACCAAAAAACGTAAAAAGGGATTTGTGGATTCATCTGGGAAGCAGACGTCAGACAGTCAGCATTCAGATAAGAAACTATTAAAGGAGAGATCGCAGATGCGAACAAGTAAATTACGTCCAGATGGTGACGAAGCTGAGCGCAGGAAGGTGTCAGCACTTCCTCCATTCCAGGATATAGTAGACCCCAATGACTCGGATATGGAGGACCAGTCTAACAAATCAGATGTGAGTAGAACATCTCTTCCAAATACTAAATGACTGTAACCCTTCATTGCATTTGAATCCATAAGAGAGTTCTCAGTCTGTCTTGAGGGTAAAGCAGCTTATTCTGTCAATGTACACACTTAGACCAAGGACTTTTTTAGCACCGTGGGGGCTTAAGGAGCAGCTGTCTGGTCTTTGCATGTTAGCATTGTTAGAGTCTGCTGTCACCAGTTCACCAGATGACTACTGTAGGCACTCGAGTACCAGCGGACCAAATGTGAAATTCTCAACACAAGCCAACTCTCTTTAACTCATTCTTTAAATCGCCTCATGTGTCGGTGAAATTAGGAATATGCAATGACCAAACCGCATATCCTGGCATATCTACCTTAACATACGTATCACATAGTCAATGAATAAATAGTTTATACAATGAAAAGTGTGTTTTATACATTTTGAATTACATGCAAGGTACTTGCTCTTTTTCTTCATTTGTTCAAATTGAATCATGTTTGAAATATAAATAACAGTGTAAATGGAACTGCACACTGTTGTTGCACACAAAATAAATAAAAAATGAAGTGATAAACAAATATATAATCTCTTTAAAGCAATAATATGTAACATTTCTGCATGAAATGAACCAGAAACAAGACCTATTTTAAACTGTGTATGTCAACCATAATGTTGAGATACAGAGATATCTGTAATTTTCTATCAGTGGCGTCAATAAGAGGACACATTTATCATCCAGTGCAATGTGTGTAAAACTTTAGCACAGTTTCTAAACATAATTTCTGTCAGATTGATTTTTTTTGGAAATGATAGTGAAAACAACCCTTGTGATCCCATGCAAATAAACACAGGCTTAACAGTACGTCTATAGAAAATACCAAAATGTAAATGTCAAACATTTGCAAGTTAATATAAGAGCAAAATAATACTCAATAAAAAAAAATTAAATATGACATGTAAATAAAATGCATGAGCAACACACAAGTACCATCTAAATAACATCAAATATTGCCATAGAGTGACAACACAACAAAATAAACATAAAGGTAGATGTGTTTCTACTGCCACTAGACCTTATCCATGACGCCATACTTGGCTCACAGGCCAATTTACTGTCTGAGGAGCTGACAGACAGGTCTGGTAGAAAGGTGTCCTGTTCCTCCCAGACTTTTAGAGTTGTATTTGTTGGTGGTCGGACCTTCATCGGCCTGGTAGGGCTATAAAATCAAATGACCAACAGGCAAAGAAGCATCTTTAATGGTGGTCTGGTGGACTGCAGGGGGCCGGGCAGGGGGATTGGAAGAAGGGGTGGGCACCAATAAACTTACGTAGCAGGAGTTCATATGCGTTTGTCTGGGAGACTCGGCAAGGAGATCATATCAGGAACATTTACAGGTCCACCTAGAAACCTGATTCTAAAAATGGGCACATAGTTGGGTTTTCTACATGAGAATATGTTTGTATTGGATGAATAAAATGTGCTGACATCTAACCTTCGATACATGAGTTTCTGTGCACTGCCTTGTGAGCAGGATGAGAAAACTTTCATCTCTACAGTGGATCTTTTCATGAATAGACTGACATTTGACTGGGTTGCCTGGTCTGCATGCATTTCGTGGAGAACCTTCCAATAAAGAAGGGCTGTTTTAAAGCCAAATAGTAGACTAGAAAGATTTATGGTTTTACAACACCTGAGGAGAAAGGGGAGACGTGGCAGTGAATAGCATAGAGTTCCCCTTTAATCCTTTTAGCTTTTCAAAGAAGGAAAAAGGCTGAGCATTATGCATTTGTGGAAGAAAGGTCTAAATCCCCAAGCTTTGAGCAGTTTTCTTTTATACGACGGTGTTTTCATTTCTATTCTCCTCTGCCTGTGTAAAGCGTGGCTCTTTGTGTACCTTTCTCTGTAGGGGCAGCTTGTTTAGGCAGGGGAGTTATTACTTAGCACTCGCAAAACCTGTGTTTTGTCTGTGGTTCCTTTTAAGTTTCCCCACACAGGGACTGGGGGGTCGAGCTGGTTGTAAAGGGGATGTAGGGTGACAAATGCCAGGTGTTTGATTCTCCCCAGGCTAGCGACCCCGGTGGCCGAGCACCGGCCAACCCAGAGCGCCGTTCTCATTTCTCATGTGAGCGGCTGTTTGATGTCGGGGTTTCCACTGAGCACTGGGCCAGAAACAGCACAGAGGAGGAAATGTGGAGTAGGTGATGACATGAAGGGAAAGCAGGCTGCCGGGTTAGCAGGAGAAAACTTGTTGTTCGCGCACTGGCTGTGGCATGGACTGTTAATTGTCACTCACATGCATTTATTTAAACTTAAACCTTAATGTATTTCAGTCATTAAAGAGTCGCTGTTGATAGTTTTTGGTTTGTTAAGCTTTGGAAAACTATGTCTCTTCTGTACTTTTATTGAGGCTGTGGTGCTTTGGGCAGTAATTCTACTTGTGTCTCACATATGTTGTCGTTTGGGTCATAATTATGTTTAAACTTGCGATTATTTTGGTATGCCTCTTGTTAATTATTATTATTGGACTAAACTTAGTTATGTTATAAATAGCATTAAAGTAGGCCAGTAACTGATGATTATTAGCATTGTCCATAAATCAGTTGAGTTTTTTCTCTGTTGAAATGTCAGAAAAACCAAGTGTCCAAAACCCAAAGAAATGAGTTAAAAGCATTTATCTATGAAATCACTAGCTGTTTACTGAACTCCCTCTGTTATCCTTCAAACCTGAAATCAGTAAGCTTAGTTTGTCTTTATAAAATCATTTAGCATTTTTATGTCCCTACTGAAACTTGTATCCACCTTCCTCTTGGCTAAATGGTGAGTTTTGGTCATCACCGTTTCAGTAATGATAGTTTTATGATTTTTAGCCAATTTGAGATTTAGTTGTATTCAAGTAAAAACTACACTTTGCAATAATAGCCCCAAATTATTTTAATTGCAGAAAATCAGTGTTTGGAAGTGACGTTCCTTATAGGTAAAAACCGATTCTCTGTTTTCTGAAAGCATTTAGTTCAAAATAATGAGAGCTAGGCTGTGTCACAGAGGTCTGTGATGGCGCCCTGGTGGTTCACCTGGAAGAGCGAGCAGCGTAGGTCACAGCAGCCCAGGTTCAGGTCGACCATGAAGCCATTTGTGGCTTGTCAATACTGTAATTTCTTCCTGCATTTCTTGTATTTGTGCATGATATGAAAAAGATTTTTTCACATAAAACCTCATTTCCTAAAGTTGTTGTAATCCAAAAGATCTTTTTAAGAAGAAAAATGAAACAAAAATGATTTCAGTGTCATTTTCCTAAATTGAAGTTTAGATGCTTAGGTTCAAGACTGCCACAGTCCATATAACAGGGTTTCCGCGTGGTTTTAATAAGTCTTAAAAGTCTTGAATTTACAAATCTGCATTTTATACCTTAAAAAAGTCTTTAAAAGGGATTAAATTAGAGATGGTAGGTCTTTAACTTGTTGGCTGTATTGTGTTTAAATGTGGCCAGGTCGTTGGAAAAAAGAATCAGTTCTTCTCAACTTACTGACCTGGTTAAATAAAGGTTAAATAAATAAATGTGTCTGTTAAATGTCCAAACTGCAAACCAAGTAACGTTACTCGACTCAGTTCCACCTGTTCCAATCCGATAATTAGGAACTGATTGTCACTAACTTTGCAACCCCCAGTGAGAAATGACTCAGTCAAGGCATTGGAGTAAATAAATGCATTTTCTTAAATTCTAGGAGTCACAAATTTTTGCCATTATGGTCGTGAAATGGGCATTAAATTCTGTTCTAAGTAGTCTTAAAAAGGTCTTAAAAAGTCTTACATTTAACTTGTAGAAACCTGTAGGAACCCTGATATACTGTAAACTACTCTCTAAATTTTGCTTTTACATGCACTAACTGCTGGGTGTCGGCAGATAATAAAATGATCATAGCTTACATCTAAGATTTGCATATTTAAATGCTTTTCAAATTAGTTTTTTGGTTTTGGGACTATAATCTACAGCAGCTGTAAAATTTGACCCACATTATCTTAATACTGACTAATCTCATTCTGTGCCAATAACTGCAAAAACCTATTTGTATCTGTTTTTAAACAGCACACAGATGTAAAGTGATGAGCTACTGTATGCAACTGAAAAGTCATTAATAATGCATGTAATTCTGATGTGGCTTACTGAAGGTATCAAATGTAAACATGTGCGTTAACACACAGTTTGGCTGCAGCCCGACTCAAAGAGCTTCCTTTGTTTGAGTCGGTGTACAGTGTCAAACCCAAAGGCTTCTTAATTCACATTAGAGTTGTTTTGTTTATCCAGCGCCTGCTGAATTAGACAAGCAAATCAAATGGTCTCGTTTGCTGGCGTTTCTTTCTGGCTGTCCTAATTGTGCCAAGAGTTAGAGGAAGAATCGGACCAATGCCAGCAAACCACGGCTAAAGATTATTGATTGTCTTTGAAGAGGGCTGCTTTGGTGGCTTTGAGTAAAGCGGGACAAAAGCCCTAAAAAGGAGTGGTGGCAAGATTTATGGTGCTCTGAAGAAGCTGTCCCATAAACCAACAGACCAGCTGTGTGGTGTTTGTTGGCAGGAGGTGACGACCATTGAAGCTGCTCTGCCTGTTGTCCACACTGTTTTCTCTCATCTTTCTTCAGCCCATCTTTTCTCACCGTGTTGTTTTCTCGGGCAGGGCTGGTTTCCAGTAGCACCCCGACTGTCATTTATTATTTCTTGTTCGTTTTTTGCATTTATATCCAAATCAGTTTAATATTCTGAGACTGACACATTTCATTCTTTGAGCACAGAAGATCAAATGAGCTGTTTGTCCTACACTGGCTAATCTCTAATCGTCTTGAATCGTTTGTTGCCCTCTTTCTCTCACCACAAACGGGGCTTTTAGATCTGTAGACAGCTCATAAATTGCTGCAAGGATGCAGCGTCAGGGCTCAGGGGAAGAAAGAGCTCACACTAGCAGACTTGGCTGCAGATGAAATGGACATGTCCAGATTGTCAGATGTTATTATCTCACCCCTGATTTGTTTCAGCTTGAAGACCCTTGAAATTGTGAACAATTCCTTTCAATTCACTCTTGATTTAAGCTCTGGGGTTTGGCTGTTTTTTTACATTGTGACACTGTTGTGAAGCACATGTTGAAAAATTCTGAAAAGTCATCAGCTAATCACAACTAGTCATGCCATTCCTTGCTTGAAAATGCAGTGTATCAGTAGCACTGTGATGACAAAGAGCTATGTTTTTGGACGTATTTTCAAGCTAAAGCACTTTTTTAACAACCCTCCTCCTCTTCTAGTGATTCTTTCTACTGTTTCCTGAGTTGTTTTATTTCCAAGCTGCTCAGCTGAACTTTAAAGACTCTCATGATTTACAACTGAGAGGAGCTGAGCAGGCATTCGACATCAGACAGGCAGCATGTAACCACCTCCTGTACACATATCACTGATTCTTTTTACATTTTAATTTATGCCCTTTAGGTTACGCCTAAAACAGACTCCAGAGAATTTATGAGCCTGATACTGATGATAATGTGGAGTGTTTTAAAATAAATGGTGATACTTATACATCAGCCAGTAGGTATGTTTTCTTAAATTTACTTTGTCGGGTTCCTTTAAGGTCTCCTTCGAAGCAGAGGTTTCCTACCGTACCTCAGTAGGATTATTCTGACAAAATAAAGGATAACACTAACAATATCCCTGCAGTGAAAAGAAAGTTGCCACCACTCACTTGTTACCAGTAAGTAATGTAGTAAATCAGACTAGGCGAGGAGCTCCTATTCAAAATATTTGAGTTACACTAGTATATGTTGTTTTGACTTTTAGGACATACATTTCTTGGTGGTAAAATGAGGAAATTTTGATATTTGCTGTTGTGTTATTTGCGTTTTTATGTGACGTGCGAAAGGCCAGTAAAAACAAGGCTTTACTACATGTCTAGTTTGACTCACAGGAAGTATTTTGTTGGAATATTCCGGTTTGAGTCAGCATTTTCCTCCCTTTCTGCTGTCTGCATGTTTACACTTTTATGTCCCGTCACTGCATGAGACAATAACGACCTCTGAAATGACGCTACAGATCCTTCATGTCACATAGTCAACATATCTTTAACTGGGTTTTTTGCACAAATTAAGTCATTTCAATACCAGAGCTCACCACCCCATGTGCTTATGTTCCACCAAAATAAGTTTTGCAAAGGCACCACTCAAGACAACTGTGGTTGGTTAAAATAAATACAAACCAGAACATCTTAGCGTCCCACAACAAGCTGTGAGTGAGGCTACCACCTGCACAAAAAAGGCCATATTTTCGCTGCTTTGAGTGACATGACCTGGTGTGTTGATGGTTAACCTGCTGCAGTTTGCAAAGCTGTGACAACAGGTGGCTGTCTGCTCTGAAAACATCTACATCCACAGGCAAGAGAAACTGACAAAAGACTATATGGTCTCAGTTTGTGCTTTTGTAGGGATGAGATGCTAGATTAACTATGTAGAGTATGAGGATACCACATGGGAAATTTAAAACATGCATACTACATGCATAACTTAAGTAAATGTATGTAGTGTATCATCGTATTGTGGTGAATGTATGGGAAGTAACAGTAATTATTGTCCAGTAAAATAGTCCCTGACAGTAGTCGCTTTTCCATTGATCCTCAAATTGCACAAATATAACTTAAGCATAAAAATTTACCTAATGGAAAAACGGCAATTTTGTCAAAACTCTCATTTTCGATTAAAAGATTTTGCGCTGGCATGAGGTGGTTTTTCGGGCATAGCGCACCTTTTTCCATAACTAGAGTCACATGAATAAAAAAAAAAAAAAACACGAATGTTGACAGATGTTACAACAAGCGAAGAAGAAGAGTTTTAAAAGAAACGTGGTGCGGTATGTGTGGACACACCAGGAAACCGAATTATCTTTTTAAATTTAGTACGGGATAGAGGGGTAATAGTTGAATATATCTGTAAATGAACATAATATTTACGATCATTGCCATGTTTGTAGCATGACTTCTGTCATCTCGTGATAATAAATAAACAAATCATCACATTTGTGATTTAATGGAAAAACTGACATTACACACTTCTGTTTTTTCAACTTTTAGTAAATATCAGTAAAGTTTTGCACAGATGTCCAGTGAAAAAGCAACTAGTGTTTAACTAGTGTTTAACTTGATTACTTCCACATAAATTTAGATTCTACAGCGCAAAATGACTCTGAATGTCTCTGGCAATGCATTTTGGGTAGTTTGTCCAAGTAGAAATACGGTCTCACATGCGCAAATTGGCAGTTGATCTGGTAGTGACAGGCAGCAGAACCAACCCATAAAGATGGAAGACTATAAACTTCATGTTGACCCTCTGGATGGAAATATGAGGACAAAAAAACACAAGACAGAACAGTTCTTTCAAGTTGTTTTGTTGAAACTATTGAAGGTGTTACTCATTAAGTGCATATATATTGCCTTCTTTCTTGAGCAAAATGAAACGCAATTAATATACATTAAAAATGAATGATATTTACTCATGATTAATCAAAATTAATTCACAGCAACCCTGTGATTAATCTGATTAAAAATTTTAATCATTTGACAGCACTAATTTAGATGTTTAAAGTTTATCTAATTCTCATTATATTCTAAAACGGTAATTTTTCCTGACCTCAGACCTATTTTCATCTTTGGGACAACACATTTTCCAGATGATCAAAAATGCTTTTTAAAGAGATTAATTAGCCTTGTTTAAGAACCGGGAGAAATGTCACAACTAGTTGAGGAAAATTGAATCATTCAGTTTATCGCTTCATTGATATTTTAAAGTTAACAGTATTGGAGTTTTTCCTTACAGGAAGGGGATGCAGGGTGGGCTCAGATCTACTGAAGTATGCAAAGTTGCATGAAAATAATTATGTAGAATATAAATTGGTGTATTGTGGAGATGTTTCTGCTACATCTATGATCAGACTGTTTATTGGAACTTTTCAAGAACAAAAGACATAAAGAAGTAGAAAACATACTCACAACACAATATCAAGATAAATGTAAAATACAGCAAACTGTAACACTGTAGCACAATAAACAGAATATGAAATAAAACTAAAAGGTGTATGAGACTGAGCATTAAACTGCATGTTTTCTATTCAGGAATCACTGATCAGTCTGTGGCCCAAAGGGATCATCTGTGTGTTAGAATGAAATATTTATTCATGAAAATATAAACTCAGCTGAACATGAAGTTATAAAATATACTATAGTTTCAATGTTCCTATTGAGTACATGGCGAGATACATGCAGGTTATTTCTTTTTAAAGGGAATTGATTCTGTGCGCCTCTAAAAATAAATGTAAGCACAAAGCCCTGCCACAGATGAAGTCTCATATTACACAGCATGATTTTGTTGATTAAAACCAGAGAGACCACGCAGCCGTCTGGAGCACTTTCAAGGAAGACTGTTCATAAAAATATCAAGCATTGTTGATACTAACCCAGCATATTGTGACAAGTCTGTCTTCCGATGTAGTTTTTCTTTGATGGTGTAGTTTTCCCTCTGTGCTAACATGCATCCTGTGAGCACAAGCACTTAAAGGAAGTAAATGTGAGGAATGTGGAGTGAAGAATTTGTGGAGCGTTTGGAGCTCTTCCCATTTTCACACCTGTGCAAACCTGGAATCACTGCAGAGTTAGAAGGCGTCACAATCAAAGCTGCTGAACAGTATGACAGTTTATCAAAATAAAAGAATGTTAAAAATACAGATCATTTGCTTCATCTTTAGACTTTTCCCCAGCATCAAGTTATTTTTCTCCAGATCCAAACAGAAATCCTGATTTGCAAATGCAAACCAAATTGCAGTCATAATTTTAGCACAGAAAGGAAAACCAAGACAAAAAAAATGTCCAGCTGTAATGATATTTTTGCTTGCTCATGCTTTTTGGTCAGGTTGTGGGGAGTTCAGTCTGTCTTGGTGAGGCAGAAAGAGGACATTTTACCACTTCTTCATATTTTGGGTTGTTTTTGAGACAGTTTAAGCTTCAATTGGAGATTCTGTCTTACTCCTGGTGTCCAACTAGTCTGTAGGTTTTATTGAATAATCAACATTTGTCCATACTATCTATATAATCTAATCCTGTAGACATGCACAGGATAACAACCATAAGAACCAAATCTACCCGTATTAAACAATAACAATTCTTATGGTTCTACAGAGATTAAATGAATACATGAAAAATACAGTTGTTTGTGGTTAGGACCTAGTAAGTGTAAATAAGGCAGGGATCATAAATATTCAGCTGCTCTGTATTCATTCACTAAATTATTACATTGTTGGCAAGCAAGTGGAAAAGTTAATTATCCTTAGGGCTGCATGATGTGGCCAAAATGTAATTTTTTTTTCTGTCTACATAAACTCAAGAGAAAATATGAGTCAAAAATAGTTTCCTTTAACTGCTCACAAAGTACGACTGCAAAATATATTTACAATTTTACAATATTACTACAGAAGCTGTAGATTATCCTCCTCCGGAACAAAAGCTTGTTGCATGATCAAATTATACAAGATAAAAGTAAGGAAAGATGAGACTGTAAGGAAATAAATGACAGAATGATAGGACTCATTAACTGGAGAAAAAGAAGGAAGAGATGTTTAACTTAAAGCTTCGAAAAAAAAAGTAGAAATCATTTAATAAGGAAGTTGGGTTTACTCTGCTCTTAAACCTAATTCAGGGAAGGGAATATTGATTATTTTAGTTCAGTTCATCTCTATAAGACAAGCTTATTTTCCTTGTGTGTAATTTAATAAAGTAAAGTGTTATATCATCTAGGTTTATAGTAAACTGAGGCTTCGAGATCTTTGTCAGTTTCAAGCTATTCCTACTACGGTACTTCACAACATAAATAAAGGTTAACATTACTTCACATAACCCCAACACACACACACAAAAAAAGGCAGGAAATGGAAATTTATGTCAAATACAAATATGGTAAAGTAACTGAGATAAAGTTAAATAACAAAGTTATCAGGGTTGTAAATGAATTGTTGTTTGCTCAGTGCTGTTGCTGTGGGTTTTTTATTTTAACAAGAGACTCTTCGTCATTGTGATTTACAGTCACAGTGATTTACGGATGTAAACCTGCGACGTCAACAGTCACCGTGGGCCGGATGTTTTCTTTTAGATCCAGGCAGTTTTCAGTGGATTCGTTGAATGCGGGCTGGCTTCAGGCCTGACCCACCGGCTTCACTTCAAAGAGCTGACAGAGGCCGACGAACGTCCCACCTCATGTCTCGTGTTAAAAACTGCTCCTATCGAATGGCACTGTCTTATTTACCACTGTTTGTTTTTGTTCTTCCTCACAGTCAGAACAGCCCAGTCCTGCCAGTTCCAGCTCCAGCTCAGGCTTTGCTCCCACACACCACAAACGCCAAGGTAATTTGTCTCGTGGTTGTCTTTTTCAGTCAGAAATGATCTCTGATGTGATTCATTTGTTTCAGCTGAGGCTTGAACCAACTGTTTAAAATATGAGAGCATGTAAAAGACAACGATATAACAAAATAGGGAATAAATAATAAAGTGTGGCCCTAAATGTGGACAGTGTCGATGTTGAGGGTGACGTCTCCTTGTGTGTCTGTGATTATTTCTCCTGGATGCAGTGGTGGACTTCATCATCAGGAAAAGGGTGGCTATTCCTGCCCCCACCCACACAGGTAACAGTGACTAGTAATACCTGTGAGGCCTTGATTCTGGCGCCCCAGTCATCTCCAGTCACATCTGCATGAACATTTTAAAACATCCTGCATCGTGCAGTCGTGTCAGCGGTGTTTGGTGTCCACATACTCCTCCAGAGCAACCAGTACAGTCGTTCCAGCAACAGTTCATATAAAACAATAGCACAGATACTTTATCATGAAGTTAGTTTCTCTGACATGCAAACTACCATGAAATGATAAGCAAATATGCAAAGTTCAGTTGTGTGAACAAATCCCAAGTGTGTTCTCTCTCTGGCTCAATAACAGATAATCATATCACTTATAATGGAGCGTGCAAACAGGTGTGGCGTTTGGCTGCACCGTCACTATGCTAGTGAAGAGTAACATCTGCCAGTGAAACGTGAGTGTTTATAAGTCTGCAGAACTCGTAATCTTCACTGGAAAATGTCAGAAAAACCTGCTCCCAAAACTGCTCGCCATGTTCAGCTACATGACAACATGATTTACTGTTCAAGTGAAACAGACAAAAAAATAATTATAAGCCCACCATGAATGATTTTCCAAATCAAACACTGCTAGAGCTAAATATTTCAAATCTGTATAAAAGAGTGGAGAAAAATGTGGTAAATCCTGTTTGTTTTTCTTTAGTTAGCTCTGTGCTGGGATGAAGTGGTTAAATATCTGCTCTTGATGGAAAATTCATCATTAAAAAATCATTTTTTATCAGTTCTGACTGAAAAGAATCGTTTTATCATGAGTCATTTTATAGCTTTATACACTGTAATTTCTGAAAACACAGCTTGCAGGGTTTATGTGTCCGCTTTCACAAATAATCATCATCTGTTGGTCTCAAATATTTCTGCCTTTACAAAAAAAAATGTAATGTTCCTGCAGAAGAAATAAGAGTATTTTAATTAAAATGTCTACAGTGAATAAGTCAAAACAAAGCAACAAGGACATTAAGTATTGAGTAAAAGAAACATTGATTTGAATAAAAGAAACTGACAGAGGAGAAGCAGAATATGCTCAGGGTTTATATTGAGTCTTTTCATAGGATTCATCCACAAGATGAAAAATAACCTTTAGGAAAAGATGAGTATGATTTGACTCCAGTGGACCATCCCATCGTCACTTTACCACCAGCATGATCTGCAGCTTCATGCATGTTTGTACATGTACTTCTTGACTTGTATTATTTTTTCATTGTGAACTGACTTTGTGGTCTGCTTCCTCCAGTGCTCGGCCCACTGCAGTCGGTCATGCAGGATCTGCACTCGGACGACAACGACGACGACTCGGAGGACGATGACGACAATGATGTGGACTCTGACATCGAGCGTCCAGCACACACACACCTCACACATCATCAACGCAGGTGAGGCCACAGTGATAACCCATCAATAGTCACTTTTATATTGGACATGTGCGCAAAACTTTACCGATACTCACTAAATGTCAACAAAACTGAAGTGCATAATGTCTGTTTTCCCATTAAATCACAAATGCGATGATTTGTTTATTTATTATCGCGAGATGACACAAGAAGTTATTCCATAAACATGGCAATGAGCGTAAATATCTGTTGTTCTAGAATGCTCATTATCCCTTTATCCTGTACTAAATTCATAAATGATTTGGTTTCCTGGTGTGTCCACTCATACCATGCAATGTTTGTTTTTAAAACTGTTCTTCTTCAGTTGTTGTAATATCCATCAACATCCGTTTTTTTTTTATTAGTATTTTGGGGGGGGTGCGGTTGTTCACGTGACTCTAGTTGTGCAAAAAGGTCTTTCCATTGCAGTTTTGCACAATATACCAGTTTTGCTACACTCAAAAAAACACCTCTTTTAAGTGCCAAAACTTTTCATTGAAAAATGAAAGGTTTGGCGAAAAGGTGTTTTTCCCATTTGGCAAATTTTTATGCACAAGTTATATTCGCACAATTTGAGGGTCAGTGGAAAAGCAACTAATGTGACTAAACCACAAACTCACAGATTATAGCAGAGTAACAAGCATGTTTGTTTTGTTTTGTGTCTACTTGCACTTGGGGTCAGGATTCAGTACAGATGCAAGATACAGCACCACTATGAAGCATTTGGTTTTAAAATATGAGTTACACAAATCAATATTTTCTATATTAAGTGAATCATATAACGGCATGTAATTATAAATGGTATGAGTAGCAACCAACTATGGATTAGTTAACGGCAGTGCAGCAGATGACTAATACATAACTGTCTTAAAATACATTGTCCAAAATTAAGGCCTTAATTACCCCTAAAATCAAAGATGAATCCTTAAATATGGAACTCATAGGTCTTAAAAATCCACACAGACACAATTAATGATATTCAGGATTTCATACAAGTGCTTGAAATCCTGAAAATGCTTGAAATTCAATGTTGTGTTTCCAAGGTCTGAAAAGTGCTTGAATTTGTTTCAGAAAATTAGTGGGTGTTCTCAAGTCGACTCCAGGTACATTTTTATCTTAATCTTTGTCTCAGTGCGAGTGTGTCTGAAGAACACCCAAGTGGTTTCCCTTTTTTTTTGGATGAAACTTTGTGTTCTCCTTCAATTTCTAAGTTTTTTTGCTATTTTAAAACATAATTTTAGATGTTTATAGCATAATACAACGTACATCATTGTGATTAAAAAGTGAAAAAAATAATCATGATTATATGGATTTTACTCCAAGCAATAAGGTGGTGTGTTGGAAAAATTGGAAAATGACCCTTAAAAGTGCTTGAATTTGACCTTGAAAAATGTGTACGGACCTTGGATATTGCTACGTTTGCTTTGGTAATCTTTGTAAAGAATTTGTTAAATATGTAATTCGTGTTTCGCATTTTAACATAAGTGATGGGAATGATTGAATCCTCTAATAATCATTCATGGGCGGAAAGGTTCAGGTATGAGCTTGAACAACAGTAGCAGAAACATTAATCATGGACAAATGGAAATATAACATTAGCCGGGTTAAGACTGGTTCAAGACACTAACTATGAGGCCCATTATACTGTTATTTTAGTGAATGTAAGGTCTTAAGTTTCACCAAAGACGTCTTTAAAAAGTCAGAAACTTGGCTTCCTCAACCCTGCAGATACCCTGTTGTAATAATAACAGACACATAGTTGCTAAAACTCATATTAACTTTTATTTAACACAATCATGTCTGCTCTTCTGCCGTGCACTGATATTAACTTCCAAATAAAGGCTAAAGTTAAGTGCACTTAATAACAGCACTTATCACCAGATTGCAGTGTCTTCTGTCAGATCAAAGAGAAATGAACACATTTTTTATTTATTTGCCTTGTGGAATAATCTTCGACTGATGCTGTGAATGACTTTGATGATTATCCCAAAGTGGCATTTTATCCGCCTATCGCTAAATTATAAAGCAGCTGATCACAATGACGAACTCCACACAAGTCACAGTCACCAGATCAGAGTTTCCTCTAAGCTCTATGCTTTATGGTGGAGACTAAAGCAGAGTAAAAAAAACACTCAGACGGACAAAAAACGAATGTGTCTTGTTGCTTAGTATGGTTGAACGAAAGATCACAAAGGCAGGGCAAATTTCAACATATTTTTTTAAGCTACCAGCATGAGACTTACTCAGGCTTTTCACTTCTCTCATTCTTTTCCTCTCATGCATTTTTCATGGTCGAAGTACAGGTGTAAATACATTTGACACAGGCATTGCATCATGGGTAGTTTTCAAAATTCACATGTATAGGCTAGTGAGTGTATTTAAGTCTGTGTTCTCTGAAAGCAATTTAAATCTGTCAAAGGTTGTGTTTTGTTGCTATTGAGGAAATAAAGTGTTCACATCATCTGCCTGTAACTTTACTCTGAATGTTGCAGGGATTTAAGCCTTTAACCTGGAGTCCAATTACGCATCGATTGAAAGGATGTGGATGTGTAACAGGTTGCTCTTTGGTAAAATTTTAGCTATAACCACTGAGTTGTTTCCCTATCGCTGTTCAGGGTCAGTTTGAGTGATGGAAGTGAGAGTGACAGCTCCTCCCCCGCACCCCCCCCCCCCCAAG
>JAPTMW010000011.1:8630256-8643146 GCA_029822955.1 Ostorhinchus angustatus
CTTTAGTTGTACCAGGCATTAAAATGAACAAGAAATTGAAGAAAACAAGGGTGGTCTAATAATTTTTTCTGTGACTGCATAAGATAGAAAAGGGAACCCAATTAAGTAAAGTGTCTCATTTATTGGCTGAGGCTTGAGTGACAGTCATTATATTTGATGCTGACCAATCACTGTTATCTGTCTCTGCAACCCCCCACTTAATTTTTAACAGCATATTGGTGCTCCTACAGGTAAAATATTGTTATTAGCTATATAGTGATTTTTGAAATTTTTATTTATTTTTTAGTCCTATTTTTTGCCACATGCTAATATTTAAGATTGGATAATTTTCCCCAATGAATACATTTACAGTTAAGGCTTTTTGAGGCCTTTATGAGTTCTCTTGGCACCATGCGGGTTTCCTCCACCATGAAAAGCAGCTATACAAAGGTTAATTCTCCAGTTAGTGCCAATGACCATGATGCTGATGCAGATCTGGAGTAGGTCCCTGAGTGCCTTCAATGGCAGCTCACTGCTCCTAATGTGCTCGGTGCTTGTGATAATGATAGGCACTGTGTCAGTGTGTGGATTATGGGTAAAATGTAGAGTTCAAATTCCCCTACAGAGATAATAAACTGGGTTAAGCTTAACCTTTTGTCTGGTTTGTTTATTTAGGTTTTCTTTATCTAGTATAAGAACAGTATGACCATATTTAGGTCATATTAACCCATAAAGACCCAGCACTACTTTTGTGTCAGTTCCCAAATGAAACGTCTTCTATATCTAACCTCTCTTAAGTGATTTATCACCATTTATTATAGTATTATCCTCTGCATTTTGCATTTTATCACTTTTATTTTTATTTTTTTTATAAATCAGGTATTTTCCTGTATTTAATTTACATTCATTAAAGCTCAGACTAGAGTTGAGGGTTACTAAATTAAAAACAGGGACAACTGCAAAAAAGTGGCTTTCAGTAAAATCTCTCATTAACTGAACATAAACCAAGTGTCTCCATCCACTATCATTGATCCAACTTCATGGGTTTTACTGGTGCATCAATGTTGTAGAAGATGACAGTGTTTCCACGGTAACTACGGAGCCTCTGAACATCCAAATGGGTCATATCTGATGACCACGAAAAGATGAATAACTGTATTTTACACCAATTATTTACATGTATTGATAGGATTAGTGGATCAACAGGTATTTTTTGGTCGGTGTTTGGTCGGTTTTTTGGGTCTTTACGGGTTAAGGCAGAAAAACATCAAACATTTTCTTGCAACTGGATAACGCTACTGTGCTGCTGTACTCCAACATGACCACAACACTGATTTAAGGGTTGCGTATGTACAGAGATTGATCAAAATCACATCAAATGGAACATTATGGCTTTGACTGGAGTAGAACTAGTTGCAGAATGAGTATATATGATGTGCAGAACGTACAATAAAGTCGGAGATGCACAACAGGCTTCTTTAAGTCTTATTAAACACTTTAAGTCATAAATAATTCAAGGCTTTCTTTATGTAGTATTCCATCACTGAGTTGTGCATTAGTACAGGATCTCCTGTCATGTGATTACTGCTGTTAGTGTAGCTTAAGTGCATGTGTGAGTGTGGGTTTAGAAGCGGTGTCTTTGTGCTATGTGTGCAGTTCTTACTGTGAAAGGGCCTGTTCAATATGACGACTCAAAATTCATCATGCTGAATCACAGACAATATTCTCTGCTGCCTTTTTATAATATATTACTCATGCAGCACTATTCGGCCCATTCAGTGCAGTCCGCACAATAGCTGAGATGGAATTCAAGGGGCTGGAATGTGCTGCATAGAGAAAGCAATATCGACAAACAGAGAAATAGAATTTACTGGTGGAATAGAAGAGACGGCAGATATTACCCTGTGTGTCTATTTTCATATATATGCATTTCACAGGCATAATTCAGCATTTATTTTGCATACTTTTTGTGTGTCTATACCTGGCTTTCATGGAACTTTCTCTATTTGCAATCTGTGTATCAGGAAAGAAAAAACAAACCAAACCAAAAAAAACCAAACAAACCCACAGCTGATACAGATGAGAGCACTTGTGCCTAAAAACATTTACTTTGTATGAAGTGGGCTGATACAAAGCAAATTTAGCAGGAGATTATAGATGATTAACAGGAAAAAGAATAGAAAATAGGCTTTGTTTTAAATTTATGATGTTCTTTCTGGATGTCTTCACCCAATTTCACAAAAAAAATGAAAAGAACAAGAGCAGGTGCACAGGTCTGAAGATGAAATAGCCTGCCAGGAAGTTGAGTCACTCTTTGAATGAAACACATTATATGCCCTGTCATGTTGTGGATGAGCACAAATAAGCACTAAACACATCCAACACCTGTGGCCAGCTGTAAGTGCATCTGTTCACACCTGGCATTAGAGACTATCTCTGCATTAAATGTTTAGAAATACAGCATATCAGTAGAGTTCAAGACTTTGCTGTGATTGTACTGCAGTGCAAAAAAAACAAAACACAAGTAGTTAGTAATCCCTGAGTTCTTCAGATGCCAAAAGACAATGATATTGAAAAAGAGCAGACAGATGAGTATGGAAAGTATGAATGGAAGTCCACACATCAATGTAAAAGGTACGATCCTTTTAAAAACAGACGATTAAAGTGCTGGTGCAGCTGAAGATGCATAAATATATGGGAATCAAATACTGCATTTAGCAATTTTAAAAGGAGTTCAGAGCACAGATGAGTTGAATTTTCTGGGATTGCATTTTCTGCATTATTCTATCTGAAATTTCAAATGCATCGCTGATTTCCCATAAGCTTCTGAGCGTATCTGCATCACAGCAGACTATGCACACAATGTAGTCAATCTGTCCACACACAACACCGAGATGATGGAGGCGACACACAGCCTGGGCAGGACTTAGAATTCAAGGATCATTACACATTCATAGAGGGCAAAGGAGACCACAATATTATTGTGCAACGCAAACACTCTTTGGCAGGAAAAAAGGTTCTCTCTGCATCCAGACGCTCCACTGCTATCTCGGATAAACACGTAAAGGAAAAGTTTTATTTTTGTCCGGCTAAAGGTGACAATGTGAAATGTCCTCCCTGATAAGTATAATAGTAGCCTGTTGTAGATCAGCCTGTTATCAGCATCTTCACACTGAGAGCCCCGTCTCCTACATTGAAAATGACTCTCGGGTTCATTCACACTGTTTCTTCAAACAATTATGCAATTCCTTTTGAGTTATAACAAAATAACTCAACTTGCCTTTGCAAAACGACAGGAGGCTCAGGCCAGTTAATAAGCAATCTTTTTCAGATAAAATGAATAAAACTTGAAAGGCTTATTTGATCTTTATTTTCATGTTACTATAAAATGACTCTCTTACTTACAGATTACGTCTAGCAAAAAGACTACAGCTATAGAAAACTGACTACATTTAATAGCTATAACTACATTTTATTCATAAATCTCTTAGTTTAAATAGAGAAGAGTGTGATTTATTTCATTAATATTTTTCCTTTTTTACTGGAAAATAGATGATGAGCTGAATCTCCCACTAAAATGTGATACACTTCATAAGGAAACGTGCCACTACTGTGTATACCAGACTCCCTTCACGGCACTAACTTTTTATAACTAGGTTGTTTCAGCATGATGAATGCCACATGAGGACGTTCATCATACACTCAGCTTTCAACCCTCTGTGCCTGAGATGTGCAGTGGCAGCTGTTTACTCTATGCTGCATCTTCACCTGTGTGTCAGTCAAAACAGCAGCCAGGTGTAGAGCTGCATGGTTCTGGATAAAAAGAGAATCGTGAGGTTTTTTTTTCCCCCGCTTAGAATCGAGATCACGTCTGCATAATTTTTCTCTGAAAGGTGAGCCGAAAATATGTCAAATCGACTGCACACGGTACGATGGGTAGTTACCAGTGCTGATGTGTGATGATTAAACATAGAAGACAAACATACAGCAGCAGCAGCCACAGCAGCATACCATAATACTCACTGGACACATCAGTGATAGCAAACCAGTTTAAAGCAGCGACACATGAGTGACCGTTTATGCCAGTAACTGGTTAAATGGAAGTGGCATAGCAGAAACCCACTGAGCCATATCCTCATGAAAAGTGCAACCTGTCATTTGCTGTTATTATGAGATATGAGATTTGGAAATATTCTGTACTGACCGTCTTAAAAACCTAAACTCCTGTGATTTTTATTCCACCCCCAAAAGGGGAGGAAAGGGGTATTGTTATTGGTTCAGTTTATTTGTTTGCTAACACTCTAGCAGCAAAACTAGTGGTTGAATTCATACCAAGTTGGGTTTATAGTTTACCAGTGACCCAAAATAGATGTAATTACATTTTGGGAAAAGTACGTTAAAGTAAAAATTTTGTATACATTTTTAAAATCTTTTTTTTCCCCCCAATTTACTTATAATGGGCAAAATTTAAAATGTCTGTAGCAGCAAAATGTTTTGTTGAATTCGTACCAAATTGGTTCATATACTGGCAGCGACTCAGAATCGACGCGGTTGCATTTTGGGAAAAGAAGGTCAAAGTTAAAATTTTTAATGAATTTTTTTAATCTTTTTTTTCTTCCATTTACTTATAATGGCCGAAATTTCAAACGTCTATAAAAACATCAATTTTGTTTCAATTTGCATGAAACTTGGCACATATATAGAGGTAGTTGATATGCTGACATCAGCACATGTATAAACATGATGACATCAGCTGGATTGATGCCAAAATAAGCTACAACACATGCGAGGGGCGGGGTTTATTGTACTGGGAACCATTTGTTTTTTCTTTTTTTTTTTTTTTAACTCAACTGCATGTTTTATGATAGTGATGGTTTTACTAATGCATTAAAATATCTTTGGATAAATCTTTTCATTTCCCCTTAAGATTTCTATTAGTTTTAGTTGTCTTATTATTCTATTTTTAAACTCTACATGGCTTCACAGAATGTCCTGCTCTATTTCACCATTTTCTTCTTTCTATTTTTAACACTGACTATGCACTACATTTATTTGGGAGTAAACTGAACTGACCTCGTGCACTTATTAAAATGCATCTCTCTGTCATGCAAAAAGCAGACTGCAGAGGGGTGTGAATTGAGATTAAAAACTATTACAAAACACCCTACAACACAGTGTTCAGTGAGTAACAGGAATGACTGAGTTGAGAATGGATGGTGACCAAACCTTCTTAATCCTGTGGCCCAGACTCGATCTGACTCACCACTTATAAAAACTCAGGAGAATTTTGACAAAGGCAGTTTTAACACATCTCTGCCCCTTAGCATGAGTGTGATTATTGCTGTGAGGTCAGAATAATGTTAAAAGAGTGAAATGATTTGTGGGAAAAGTCAAGAATTCAATTTACGTCTGAAGACTTGAGAACTGCCACTTAGCGACATGAATACCAGTGAGAGATCCAGCAAATGAGCTTCAGTGATTTCCATATTTTCCACAGATTCCATTTGGGCTCTGTTATTATTCTGATAAAATACCCAACAAATTGATTACCCAAGGTCCTCTAAGCCACAGTGGGGACGTACCTTTCCCTCTCCACACTTGGTGCCGGTCATGACAAGACCCGGGTCGGGCAGGTCACCCTGGCCATCCTGGGTGCTGTACACGTAGGTTCCTCTGCACTTCACCTCGATGCCGTTGGTCTTGATGGTGGTGTCGATGGGCACAGCATTGGTGCCTTTGGGTTTCTTGGCAGCACTGTGGCACTGGATCTTCCCACACTTGGCATCTCTGCACACAAACACAACACAAAGGTTTAATTAACATTTCTCTTTTAAAAGGCAAATCCAGTTTATCCCTTACCCACAAGAAATGTTTGTCTTGTTTTTAGCTATGAGATTCTAGAGTCTGCCCGGACAAAAAGTCCCCATCAGCCAGGGTTCATCACCAGTATGTTCCAACATCAACCATAATTGTACAAAATGTAAACTTATTTTATAAATGCTCCTATTAGTAGTATGGTATGTATTGGCAAAAACCTGGTGATACGATACAAATCACAATACTCAGATCACGATACAGTGTTTCACAATATATCATGATACTCTTTAACAAGGCAATTTTTTGCTTTTTTTGTTTATTTATTGCAATATTGCATATTGCATTTGAATAAATACCTAAAAATATGAATACAGTACTTTTAAATATCAATACACCCCTGTCTTATGCAAATCCGTGCAAATTTCATTTTATTTCTTGTACTTTTATAATTTTGAGTGTAATCAAATCTTAATGTATTTCTTATTTATCTATTTTATTGAAATTTTATCATTTATGTATAATCAGTTACTATTGCATCTTTATTTCATTTTATCGCTTGTACTTTTATAATTTTGTGTGTAATCAAATCTAATGTATTTCTTATTTCACCTGTCTTAAAATTGTATTTTAATTTTCAACCAATGTGAAGCACTTTGGGCTACAATTTCTGTATGAAAGGTGCTATACAAATAAAGTTTATTATTATCATTAGTATTATTATTATTATTACAATATTGTGAAATGAAATATCATGATATATTGCAGAATTGATATTTTCTTATACCCCGAATTAGTAGTACTTTTAAAATGTACAAAGGTACAATGTACCATAACATTCTGACCACTGACAGGAGAAGTGGTAATAATACTGATGATTTTATTATAATGGTACCTTTCACTGGCTTGGATACAATAGGCAGCAAGTGAACATTTAGTCAAAGATGATGAACTGAGTGACTTAGACCAGGTCCATACTGAAACGGTGACGACTGGGTCAGAACATCTGCACAGCTGCAGGTCTTGTTGGGTGTTCCTGGTCTGCAGTGGTTAGAACCGACCAAAAATGGACTAAAGAAGGACATCCCAACCTCAGGACTATTGATCATCTATAGGTGTTGGACAAGTAAATGTGATCCATGTTGGTCCACCTCTACTTCCAGGACTTTAGGGACCTGCTGATAACATCTTGGTCCAGATACCACAGCACACCTTCAGAGGTCTGGTGGAGTCTAGGCCTTGGGTCTGAGCTGGTTTTGTGGAAAAAGTCGAACCTACACGACATTAAGACAAGTGGTAAGAATACTTGATCTCACAGATGCTTGACTGGTTGAGATCCGGTTGTTTTTCTTCAGATACTTTTGGTAGGTATGAACCACTTTACACTGGGAATGAACAAGATCTGAAGATGTTCTGACCCAGTGATTTGAACATCGCAACTTCTCTCTTGTCAAACATACTCAAATCCCTAGTCCTGAACATTTTGCTACTTCCATCACATCAGCTTGGAGCCTGAAATGTTCACTTGCTGCTTAATACGTATATCCACCCACAGACAGGTCCCACTGGAATGAGAGAATCAACATTAATACCACTTTGCCCGTCAGTGTCAGAATGTTATGGCTGATATGTGGAAATATAAAGAAAAACATAAAACTATATAAATAACAAAATAACTTCCGGTCCAAAGAACTTTAAAAACTGCACTTAAGTGGAAAACAGTAAAAACTATATGGTGTGTCTTAAAATTCAGTAGTTTTTTTAAGGAAACTAAATCCACACCATCAGGTCAGTGCTCATTGAATGTGGTTTTACAGCCTTCGGGGCCTCCCAACATGTAAATATTCAGACTGTAAAGACCAAATCAAACACTCTCTGATGAGGAGAAACAGCCTCTTTTATTTTACTTTCATCCACAGCCACGTCTTCAACATTAATATGGAAATTAACACATACACACACACACACACATACACACACAAACACACACAGACATAAAAACATCTATCCAGGGACCAAACGAATGCAGAGGTTTACAGGGTGATGGGCAGATAGCAGTCTTTGTGCACATTATTCACACATCTTCATAGCGGGTACATACTGCATTTACATATCCTCTAATCAGCTCTGACTCACTGTGGCCAGAAAACACTTTAATGACTCCTGTGGGAGTCCATAATGGATTTGGGCAGTGGTGGATCATACAAGGCAGCCATCAACCACCTTAATCCGCAGCCTCATTTACATAGCTTAGTCGCTAATTTGGCTTCATTAATTAGCTCTGGCACCGTGCCATGGAAACTGTCTCGGAGAGGTCTGTGTTGACAGTGTACACACAGTGTTAATATGTGTGTGTGAATGATGAAGCAGTCGCTTCAGCAGAAGGTTGATCAGCAGCAGCTTCTGAACATTTCCATCAAAAGCAATTTTCTAACAACAGTGGACGGTTTTACGAATATAAACTGTGAAAGCGGAAGAACTGGACTTGTTTTTCCATCATTAGTTGAAAGTCGTAACTTGTCGGCCACCTGGGGGCACTAGGGCCAGCAGCTCGAGACTTATAATTTTTAATGTTGAGTGGTGCAATTTGGAAAGTGTAGCATCCGGCACTTTTTGGAGCTTGGCAGGATATAGTTGGTTGTTCTGTTGCTTCTGCTGCTTCAGTGTTGCCCATTGTTTTTCTTTCTTTCTAATTTTTATAAAATTCCAACATGAAATCTCTGGTGAACTCTGGGGAAACCATACAATAACCATAATAAATGTATAATCCCCACTTATTGTGTGAGGAAGGCCTGGAGGACGGTTCTTGCATGACAGAGTTTAAGCTCTTTTCCTTTATACTTACACACAACTGAATACATTTGAGCACTTTTATCACATTAAAACACTTTTTCCACTGATAGGTTTTAACCAGCTTTAATAAGTGATGGTGGAAAGCAAGGACTTAAAGTTTGGATCTGCTCCAATTTTTAAAGGAGGAAGCCCTTGCAATTTTGAGCACATCCATTAAAAGGCAGTGAGGCTGGAATTGTTTTTCACTTTCTTTACTGCTGGAAAGCCCTCGGCTAACATCCAACTTACAATGGTAACAGTCGCTAATTTATAAAAGAAAATAAACGAACCAGTGAATGAATCTACAAAAATGGAGGAATCCATGCGTCATGATTTGTGGTCTGTGTCCTCGCATATACAGTATTGTGCAGAAGTTCTAGTCCAACAATAGGTTTGTTGGTTTAGTAAAGTTCTTATGTCCACACATATGCATTTTTCTGAGCTTCTGTATTTAGATCCAATCTGATATAAGTAGAGTACGTTCAGCAGGAAAAAAAACAACAGTTTCTGGAACCCCCCCCCAAAAAAAATAAAATAAAACAGCTTCTATAAACCAAAGTGGCTCTATTTAGTGTGACCTCCCTTTGCACCTTTGTTCAGACAATATGAGATTTATTACATTCATTTTCTGATGTTTTATACCAGGTTTCATTTAACACATGTCAGATGTTTAGAACTGCTTGTGCTTCTTCTTGTCATGGGGTCAGAGGTCACACTAAATAGTCACTTTAACCTTTACAACACATTTAGTTCAGTTTTGTGTCTTTTAAGGCTGTGCACATATTTGCTGTATCTTTTTGTTGTGTGTGAAGAAAAGAGAATGAGAAATAAATATGTGTGTTCATTTCAACCCTGTAAAAACAACAAAGCTAAAGGCGGGCCAGCTTCAGACACTAATACAGATATTATTCTGATATTTTCCCCTCCTCTTTAACCGCCTATCCACATGACCATTGCTTCTGGTGGAGGTGTTTGCTGTCATGAAGCTGAGCATCAATTAAAATCATAACGTTTACTTAAAAGCATTGGTTCAGGTTCTTTTAAGTGTGTTTTTAAATTGCTTTTAACATGTGTCTATCTCCTAAGCGTGACGGCGTTGACTGTGATCTACTGTAGGTCATACACAGACTTAACCACCTGATCAAACCTATCCTGCTGCAGCTGCAAGAGCTAATATAAAAAAAACAAAACAGAACAAATGTCTTTCATTGTTTCCTAAATTCCTTGTTTTCTGTGTCTATATGGATATAATCAAATCTTAACTTTGGAATGGAGTCTGACTTTTACTGACCTAAAATGCTGTTTTCGTTTGGATGAGAGACCCAGACATACTGTGGACAGGGTATAAAGTTTGCATCCGAGGCTGGATGTTATTGGTAACCTTATGATCAGTCTGACCTCTGAACTCACTGATATTTCAGACTTAATTTTTTTTTTTTTTTACAAAATATGGTGCTCTTGTAAACAGTTCCATCACTGAGTTTTATCATCTATGGAGGTTCACTGGATTCCAAGATCAGGATCAGGATGTTATCATTTTGAGGAAAGACCTTGTAATTCTCATTAAATTTAAGCCTAGTTATTGCTCATATAAACATATCTTGAAATTTTTTGATATTTACATAAAGATATTGAACTGTATTATTTTCCATTGTAGTTTGAGGACAACAGAAACCCTTTTTTTAATTACTAATGTGTAATTCATATATTTTTGAAAACCTCTATGTCATGTGACTCAAAATCTATAATAATATTATTACAACACCAGACATTCTAGGCATATGAGCGCCTTTAGTACATGCTAGTTTTCTGTCATATTATAGTACCTATATTTTCTTTACTTAGTTATTTTGAAGTAACAGATTATTTTGAAAACTCGGACTGCAAAGTTATTGAGACCTCTAAGCTTCCGACCTTTAGTGCTATAATACAGAAATGTGACGAATGACAAAAATGTCATTTATACTCTCCTGTAATAGCTGAGTCTGTGGCTTGCACTAAGAAATAAAGACCTTCTGCCATTGAAGGTAATCTGTATTCTAAAAGAATGTGAAAAAAATCAATGAAAGGAAGATGTATTGATGGTAACTTAAAAGTACTAGAGAACTAAAGTGATGCTGGAAGAAAAATGTATTAATGATAGACGAGTCTTTGTGAAAGCAAAAAAGCAAAAAAAATTCTCAGAGCAGCAGAGAGGTGAGCATGACATGAATTTGTTGCTGTACTGATGCGCTTTATATTTCATTTATCTTGGTAAACATGGAGGACCGGGAAAGGTCAAGAAACAGAGACACTTCACATAAAAAATACAAGGAACTACTACAAATGAGAGCCAGTTACAAGTCTGTTTTTATATAAAGGTCTCCATTCAATTTGGGGAAAATGAAGGCTACTTTTTTTTTTGCAATTTATGCGACAGAATTTATCTTATATCCAAATAAAACAGATATCTCACCCCTTGTCACACTTCATGTAGTTGCCATGTTCGTCTTTTCCACAGTTTCCAAATGCGTTTCCTGCTGCATTCACGTCTTCAAAGCAGGCGTCATGGGCTGGCCGCGCTCCTGGAAGCACAAACACACTCAGTCAACCCTCTGGACTCAGGCTGTGTACTTGTAACGCTGCTGCTAACAATGTGACTCACTAAGCCCTTGGAGGCACAGAAACTGGACTGAGCCACCTGTTTGTTCGATGCAACGGTGGTTATAGGTGGTCAGCTAAGAATTAGAGCTGTTGCACATGTGAAACTGTAAGAACAGCAAGGCATTTTGGAGAATACAGTACCTCAGTAGTTTGTCAGGTTGAGGGTAAGATAAGAAAATCAATATCAATTTCCTCCAGCACATGTATTTCATAGTAGTTTCAACCTGGCAACCGCCCTGGGACAGCGCTCAGTGTTCCTACATAGTTTCAAAGTCAATGTGTGTGATTTCTACAGTACATGATAACATGACTCAGCAATCACTGTATGTCCGGTAAAGGTTCAGACTGACAGCCGCGTAGATAATTCATTGAGCCGACAGGAGCAGTTTTTACCTGCTTGACTAGTTTTGGCTACTTCCTGTAGTCTTCATCGGAAGCGTTACGTGATGTTGCTCCTCCTGAGCAGCCTTCAAGACACGTCAAGGTGACATCATGTAACGCTTCTGACTACACACCGAGGTTATTATCGTTAACGAAAACTAATGAAATGATGAAAAAATTGAATTGAAAAAACATTTTCGTTAAGTGAAATAAAAACTATATTAATAGAAAAAACGATAACTGAAACCGTATTGTGTGCTTACAAAATTAACTAAAACATATAAAAATTATGGATAAAATTCCCTTCGTTTTCGTCTTTCTCAATGTCGGATTGATATGAAATCGATTTATTTCGCTCGAGCAATTTTAGCTGGTGGCACCGTATGGCACTTCACAGACCGTCACTTCTTGTCACTTGTCATTTAGAGTCAGCTTCTCATTCCCACTTTTTACCTGGAAACATGCAGGCTAAAGATGGGAGAAAGCAGCAGAGTCCTGTTTGGGATTTATTTGAATATGACGGCGACAAAAATAAAAGATAAGAAAAAACTAAAATTAATACTAAAAATAAACTAAAGCTACTGTAAGTTTACCATAGCATTTAGAACAAAAACTTAATAATAATAAAAACGAACAAAACTAACTGAATTCGAGAAAAAAAATTAAAAGTAATTAAAACTAAACTGTAATGAAAAATCCACAACTATTATAACCTTGTCACAAACATGAATCAGCAATATACACTGTGCAGATGCTGGTTGGCAGTTCAATGTAAAAATTTTTTTGGAACAATGTTTTATAATTATATAGTTTTCACAGTGAATGTGTCAAAAAAGTTAGTTCAAAAAAGTAATATTAACACATTATGTGCTGTATTTACTTCAAACCCTGTAAACTTCCTATATGTTGCTTATATGAGTAGCTTCTTTATTCGTTTATTCACCTCAGTAACAGCTACTCTTCTCAGCATCAATGATAAGACAAGACATTTCAACCTCACATTATAGGCACACAACGAGGAAAAAACAAGAGGAATAAATAGTTTGTTCACATTCTTAAAATCACAACAATAGGACAATGCAAAAAAAAAAAAAAAAAAAACTACAAACAAAAAACAGTTAATCAACTACTTGCATATGAGTATATACAGTTGCGGAAATTTTTTTTTTTAGAGCACCATTTCTTGTTCATTTTAATGCCTGGTACAACTAAAGGTACATTTGTTTGGACAAATATAATGA
>JAPTMW010000011.1:8664541-8678882 GCA_029822955.1 Ostorhinchus angustatus
TGATGGTCTAATAATTTTTTCTGTGACTGTACAATATTAGAAAGCCCCAAAGGAGCGCAGGCTATGAATCCCACACCAGGCACCGTCACTGCACCTGCAGCAGCCGGCAGCTCCTCACCTGCAGCCAGCCATCGGGGGAGAAGAAGCGGAAAAGTAAAAAAAAAAAAAAAGTCAGAAAAAATAGATATGTTGGCGTTCTTGAAAAAGAAGTGGTGAACATGTGCAGTACGTGAAGGGGGCTTGAAAAATGTTATATAGGTTATATTTATTTTTAAGTTATTTGCACCTGCCCACACACACGCTCCTCAAATTTTATGATGTTATTTCACTTGTGACATTGAGAAATAAATATTCAGAATTCAGAAGTGTTTACTATTTTTTTTATAATAGACAAAATGACTTTAATGATCACACATACATGCATAAAGTAACAAAAACAGGTGCCGTTGTATACCAGTAGTGGTACCCAGGAACCAAGTATCGGTATCGTATCAGTTTAAATGTGAAAGGTACCAGTCCCTGGTTGCCTGTGTATTTTACTTCTGATTTTATTGTAAAGCACTTTGTGAAATCTTGCTGCAAAAAGTGCTATATAAATAAATTTTATTATTATATTAGTCACATCAGTATCACATTCCATTTCCAAAACCCCTCAAAAAATAAAAAGGATATAAGGATGAAATTTTCTGTCAAGTTTGCTACGACTAATAACATTATTTTCTGAAGGTAAGAAGCAAATTGGAGTCGGTCAGTCAAAAGACCTCTGGTGATTTCACATGGATTGACCTTTATAGTAGACAACACATACACTTCAAGGTTTGTGCACTTATTTCGAGTTGTGTTGCCATCACAGTTCTGAACATTGACATTGTGCATCATAGATTGTCCTCATATTGTGTTGTGTCGCTGGCGTAAATGTGTTTTAATGGTAGAAACGACCCACAGTGAAGTACGTTGATCATAGGTGGGTTGGAAACATCCTTAACATTATTTCTGCCTGCAGCTATAAAGTATCCACTATATAGTACTATTCAGGTTGTGAAAGTGTACAGCCCTGGACTGAATGGATGTGGCCACAGAGATCGATAGCTTTTCCAAGCTTGATTAGCTTCTAATAGACTGTTAGCTCTCCTGTGGGCTGAGGTGGCCAGCTGAATCCAAATGACCTGTGGCTGACCGAGCAGTGGAGTCGCCGCTCACCTCCACACGGCCAACACACTCGGTAGCCCACATTAATGCGGTTCGACCCTCAAAGCATTAAACAGCATTCCAAGGATTTTCACTGCAGAACATCACGACGACAGTTAACACATCCCTATTTTATACCGTATGCATAATTCAGAGGCAGGGCTCAGAGTGAATGACAGCTTTCAGCAGATCAAAGAGAAGCTAAGTACATGTGAATACTGCTGTGTGTGTTCTGAAGCTCTATCACTGCGACTTTCACTTTTTTACCTTTGGAACTAGGACACTGTAGCTGTTCTTCACTTCTTCAGGAGTTTAGCTTCCACTTTACATCATTTAACCACTTCAAACATGACGTGCCGAGGATTAAAAGATGCGAAACTGGGCACATCTGATTTGTGTACAAATGTTCATGGGTTTTCTCGGTAAACATTACAACTTACAGTAGCATTTCAGTTTTTTGCATTTTCGTCGACATGGATCATGGACACATCAATAGTTGCTTTTCCACTGGACATATGCACAGAACTTTACAGATATTTACTAAGTGCGTAATGTTGTTTTTTTCCATTAAATCACAAATACGGTGATTTTTTTATTATTGCAAGATGACACGAGAAGTCATTCCATAAACATGGCGACAAACGTAAATATCGTGTTGATGTCCAGATATATTCATTATCATTATACATTACCCCTCTATCCCGTCCTAAATTTTAAAAATTATGTGGTTTCCTGGTGTCTCCATATGTACATACCGCACCATGTTTCTTTTAAAACTCTTCTTCTTCGCTTGTTGTAACGTCCGTCAACAACACATGACTCTTTAATTCACGTGACTCTAGTTGTGGAAAAAGGTGTTTCCATTGCAGTTTTGTGTGATATACTATTTAGGCTATGCCTAAAAAACCAGCCAGCGCAAACCCTTGTAATTGTAAAACAAGAGTTTTGGCGTTTGCCGTTTTTCCATTAGGTAAATTTTTATGCGCAAGTTATATTTGTGCAATTTGAGGGTCAAAGGAAAAGCGACTACTGTTAATACACTTAGTTTTTTCAATTGAAAGCATACTTATTTTTATTCTATTTTTACCTTTATTCTACTGGGGAAAGAGGGATAGCAAACAACTGTGTCACTGTACAGTGTAACTGCTGTGTTTCATCCTGTGCATATGACAATAAAATCTCTTGAATCCTGAATAAATGTTTAGATATTGAATATTATAAGTTGAAGGATTAACCATTTCTTTACAGGTTTAGAAAATTCTTCTTAAATTCCTCTGCCTTTGACGCAACATTAACTGTCACCAACTTAAAAAGGGTCCTGTTTTTCTGACCTCATGAAAATTAGATTTTTATGAGGTACATTTTTCCCACTTGAGTCTACAAACATGATGTTATGACAGAATTTGAAGTGCTTTGCTACAGATTAAACTACCAACAGTGCATGAAGTAGTTAAAGTGAGCTCAACCTGAAATATCTACAACAGTAAAATGCAAAACAGAAATGCAAACACATGAACCCAAAAAGACCCAGAGCTACTTTTGTGGCAGTTACAAAAATGATTTTTTCCCCCTCTATTTAACCTTTCTTAAGTGATTGATTACCATTTATTTTAACCCTGTAAAGCCTGAACCATTAAATCATTGACAGAAAATCCCAGTTCTTTGAAACTGGAGCTTTTATTGGTCCTTCTGAACACCCAAAACATTTTTTTAAAATATTAATTTCCATGTATGAGTTTCAATTTTGTATCATATTTGATACAGTGGGTCTCAGTGATAAAATACATATTTTTTTTAAACAAACAAAAACTAAATATCACACAAACGTGTCTAACAAATTGGTAATTCCTTTTCAAAGTTCTGCCTCCTGACAATCTTGTGGTGTCACTGGAAAGGCCTCTGGCAAACAAATTCCTCCCCCTGATGGATTATCTGTGTATTGCATGTATCTAATTGTATACATCAGGTTTTTCAAGAAAAAAAATATCACACTGATCATGTAGAGGGCATCAAAACTCATGTATCAAATATGATACGTTCAGCATTATAGGGATCATATTATTGTCTGCATTTTGCATTAAGTGAAAATGAGGTATTTTCCTACATTTAATTCACTGATCATTTAGATGTTCATAAAAGCTCAGCTTATATTTGAGGGCTACATTAGAAACAGAGAAAACAGAAGAAAAGTGACATTTGCCATCAAATATATCATTAAATGAACATAATCCAAGCATCTCCATCCACTGTCATTGATCCAACTCCATGGGTTTTACTGGTGAATTCATATTGTACAAGATGACGGTGTTTCCACATTGACTACAGAGTCTCTGAATGTCCAAATGGGTCACATCTGATGACCATGAAAAGATGACAAACTGCATTTTACACCAATTATTTACATGTATTAATAGAATTAGTGGATCAACAGGTATTAACCAGTTTAGATAAGTAGATGCTTTTGGTCACCAGTGGCTGTTTGTGTGTTTATGGGTTGATGCAGTAGTAAATAGGAATCAAAAACATCATGTATAATAGTAACACACTGTCAGGGACCAGTTTACTTTTACTTTTCATGCTCCGTGTCCATTGTTCTGATGCTTTTACTGAAGAAAGGATTAAAAAGAACAGACTGTGTCTACTATGAAGCATTGGAAAACCTTTCTTTTCTGGACCTAATGTCATACGGGGAAGCAATAACTAGCAAGATGTTTTCCTTTTGGGGCATCCTCACAACTGCTGCCAATCAATAAAGGACAGATTCAAGCTGGGAGAGAAGAGCAATGGAAAAAGGCGACCGACTGTTTGTGAGTGAAAAGAAGATAGAGAAAAGGGAAGAAAAGGTACAGAAGTAAAGAGGATTCCCACGTACCACATTGATGCCGCCAGAGTTTTCCAGGCTGCACATGCCCTCCAGCGGTGCCATCCCAATAGTCGTCCCCTTGAAAATCACACCGCTGTAACACACACACAACAAAAATCACTTAACCTTAATCTCCGCTGTTTGTGCCTCTACGGCGGATGCACATTGATTGCAGATGCAGTGCACGTGAACAGACAAGATCAGCATGGGAGATGTGAGGGAGGCGGCGTGCATGGAGCCTCGGTTCTCCATGTGGTCTCCTGGCAGCTGTCACGTTAGCATCCAAAAACAAAATCAAGGCCTGTCTGATGAATCAAAACAAAATAGGCCCTTTGGTATCAGCACAACTAATTACAGAGCAACAGGGGCCACCAATTAACTGCTTACAAATAAATGTGTGGATGCCGGTGTGTGTGCGCGCGCTGGGAGTCAAGCTGCGATGCTATTACAGTCTTTCAGCCCAATTATAATGAAAGTGCGATCTTTTGCTTAATAAAATCCCTGTTTAACTTATCATTTGTCAATTTATACGCTCTAAGTCAGAAACTTTTCGTCTAAAGGCTACGGGTGTTTCTGTCACTAGGATCCTAGAGGCAGCTCATCAGGGAAGTGGAGGTGAAGGTGGGTGGATGTGGAGTTAATCAGCTTTCTTATTATTTAAAGTCCAGTGATGATAATGAGCCCATGCATTCACGACAGGAGGGAAGAGTCTCTGCAGGCTTTCACTCCAAACAAAAAACACATGGATCGTTTCGCAGATTGGCTCCTCCTGAGATGAATATGAAAAGGCAAGAATGTAAAAACAAAAAAAAGAAATCGCTTTGTTTTGTCTGTTGTTGTTTTCTTAAGACACGTTCATGCAGAACTTGTTAGGAAAAGTGAGAACAGACACCTTTGCAGTTTCAGACGGACGGTGTGTTTAATGTCGCGTGATCAATTAAGACACACAGCTGTGCATTGTCCCAGGTGTTTTTGTCGTCTGTGTTCTATGGACCGATGGACTGTTCGGATGCACTGAGCTGTTTCTGCAATAATTCTCCAAGTATCGGTAAGTCAGCATCTAAAACAGGCTTAGTGCAGGCAAACATCTGGAGTAGTGGAGGAAACTGAGTCACTGAGCTCTGGTTTGCCCTCTTTTTCATGAAGGGGAAAAGGAAATTTTAACAGAGTGGACACTTAAATAAGTGAAACAATAAGTGACATTGCAATGCTCCCAGAAAAATACAGCATTTTTATAGCTGCTCTTCAATGATGAAATTGAAGTTAAAATATAAAATGGCTACTTTACAGTCATCTTGGAGATCAGATTTACCCATTTTACCTCTCACCATCTGATCTCCAACAACAAGCACCTTAACAAGGGCACCAACCTGACAATCTACTCCAGCACAACCAGACAAGAAAGTGTACTGTTTTCATAGCAACAAGACCTTTCAGTCATTTCTTTTTTGGATTGGATATAATTTGTAGCATTTCGTAAATGAATGATGGTGTTTTGCTTGCTGTGTGTAAATTACCTGCAGTGAACACATACTCGTAGTTTTTAATGTTCTGTTCAAGTACTGATATTTACATAACAGCAGTATATTGTCCTCAATCTTCATTTAATATTTGCTCTGCCTTTGAGTGTGAAATAATTAACAGATGATCCTTTGGGTGTTGGGATCATCAGCTACACAGTAAAGAGCGCAGATGTCCCGCCCCTTCGACTGTGCACCATGAGACCGGACTTAGGAAAAAATACCACGATCAATGGTGTGAGACACATCATTTTTTGCCACTTTTGTACCACCATTTATACAAACCGAGAGAGTCACAGTTTGGGGCAAAGATAGTTAAGAATCATCTAGTTTTTGTTAAACAGCTGAGATATCATGTTTATGTCCATATGAAACCTCTTTGCACATTTTACTTTAACCCTGTAAAACCTAACCCATCAAAAACTAAACAAAAAAAATTTGGAATTGAGATGCTTATTAGTCCTTCTACCAATATCCAAGTAAACATTTTGCCATATCATTTTGTTGATGTGATATTTTTGTATCACATTTGATATATACACCTGCAGTATCAAATTTGATACACGTTTTTAACACAATGTAACTGGACTATAAGGAGTCACTTATCAAAATGAGTGAATGACAATATAAATGTTCTTTTTAATGTAACTTTTTGAAAATTACCAAAGACTTTCCTGCAAAAAATGTGTGGATGATTTAACAATAGTGGCCATATTGAAAAAGCCCTTCCACTGGCTGCAGTGGAATGATAATTCACCAGGGGACAGAAAACACACTGGATCACATGCAACAGGTTTTTCAGGAAAGTATTAATCTTGTTGGTAAGATAGAGGTCTCAGAACCTGGCGTAGCAAATATGATACAAATAGTTTTATAGTGTTAATCTTTGAGACCGAGGTTAAAAAGTATTAAAAGAGGCAAAAATCACTATCATTCTAGTCATGTTGAAGCTGCAGAGACATGTTTAGCGACTCTAAACAGATCATGGAGAGACACAGAACGTTGTCACCTCCAGTCTAGTAGTTTAGTCTTTTACATATTGTCTGTCTGTCAACAGTTTTACCATAGACTTATCTTTTAAACCAGCAAACATCACATATGTAAATGTGGCATCATTCAAACAGGATAAAAAAAATTCTACTCCTCTACAGCCACTGACTGTATTGCGATTTTTTCCAAAATAAAGCCATTTCTTTCTTCCAGGTCCAAACCTGTTCATTACTGTGTATTCAATCTGCTGCAGAACAGTGTTCCTGAGTCCATAAAACTCATCCAGTGTCACTTTACTTCTTTACATGCAATGATAAAGACCAGAGGAAGTGGATAAAGCTGCTATGTAAAATTACAAGTCTTAATTGAAGGAAAAATAAATGATGTTTGTCGTTAGCTAATGTTAGCGCATTAGCTAAAATTAGCATTTTGGCTAACTAATTAGCTCCCACTGCATTTGCCAAACTGCATCCGTACTGATTCCCGTGATACAGAATAAAGGTTTTATTAGGTGTATCACATCTTTACATGTTGTGTTTGGTTTCTCAGCCCCTTACCTGTGCTGTCCAGTTCAGGAAAAGATAAATAAAGTGACAATTTATGTTAATACACAACTAAAGATAATGTGAAGTGATGCACTGCTATAAACAGACCAGGAGCTTTAACAGTATCTAATGCAGCTAAAACCTGACTATGGAAAAGTGTACAGTATGTATGGATATATGTTTACAGTTTCAATTCCATATTTTGAGATTTTTTTTTTTAAATGGTAGGACTTTGTATGATTTTTTTTTTATATTTAATAGTTTTTTTCTCTGGGTAAATTAACTAAGTCTTCCATGTTTTTTGCAACTTGTCTCAGTATGTCCTCCATTATATACAGTTTCGATTGGTTGTGTATGGATGCAGCATGTAGAAACCCAAAGCTAAGTTCTTCACATGGTGGGACAATACAGGGAATGTTGAATGTTGGATTTAGCCCCTTCTGAAGAGAGAAGTTACAGTAAAACCTTATGGCACCAATGACATCAGACTTATCAACCGCATACTTACGTCAGCAGCTGAGCGTTGTCGTGTTTCTTGCGTGATTTCAGCTTCTGCCTCCACTGAAGGAAGGACCAGAGGGTGGCGTTGGGCTCCTCTGTGACGATACATTGATCCCTCTCCGTCCATACTTCCAGACCAATCAGAGGCACGCGGATGTTTAAAGCCCTGTAGAACTAAACACACACATAAAACGTAAGTGTAGCAACAAATAGGACCACCCATAATCTTGTATAACATATTCTGGTCACACAAGGCAATTTTTCCAGTGAGGGGCGTTTGAAGGACAATATGGATTAACCTCAGAGGGGCCTCACACCACTGTAGGCATTTGTTGACATTTTTTCGATCTCTAATCATTTAGTTGGAACATAAACCCAACAAACACTGGAGTAGATTAGTAATGGATAACATCGAGATATGTGATGAAAGTCCAACAATGTCTATTAGCTTGGTGCATCTAGCTGTTTGCTCTCTGGAGAAACCATCAGCCTTACCTTATCCACGTAATTGGCAATTTCCATTATCCTCGTCTTGGTTTTCTCGTAGTCTTTATTCTGCCGTTTAAACTGTGTGACGGAGGAGATGGGGCAGGATTAGCAGCACGAATGAGGCTCACAGACATTAAATATTAGGGGCTATCCCTTTAAAAGTTTCCCGCAGAGACTAATGATACATAAAAAAAAACAGCACAATACACAACAAGTCCTGCTTTGTCCATTCTGCTCCAGTCCATCAATACAATTATACTAATTATACAGCGCTGTTGTTATTGGTCACCATGTGCTGTTACCATGGCTCTAATGTAGCTGACAGACTGAAAGACCTTTATGGAGATATAGGATCTCATCACTGCAGTTTAGAGTCTATTCAAAAGCACTCTCATCTGTAGATTCCACCTAAATATGCCCACTCATTAGACACACAAAACCCTCCACTTGCTTCAGACTGTCAGAGCTCTTAGCATTAAAGGGTTCCATTAGCCTGGATGAGATAAGTGTTCAAGATGTGGCTTCTATGTCCATCCTCGTGTCGGTTGATGGGTGAGTGACGTCAGTAGAGGAGTGTGTGTGTAAAAATAGTGTGTGGGAAGTGGGGAGTGGTCTTACCAGTGTGTTGTCAGCCACTATGTACAGCTCCATGTACTTGGTGGTACCCCAGGTGTTCCTTTTTACCTGATATTAAAGACAAGAAAAAATAAGGTCAGTGGCTAAATATAATATTAAAAATATACACAACACACAAATCAAAAAGAGATAAAAGAACACCAGTATTAAAGAAGTTAAGTGGGCCAGACTTCCCTCTAAAACAGACTTTTAACTACTCCTACTTGTATTTAAGAAAATTGGAACTCAGCACCCACACACATACCAAAAGAATAAAATGACTCATACACTGTCTTATCAGTTTTATTTTTTACAGATGCATAAAAAAACACAATACAACCACCAAAAAAAAGACAAAACTAAAAGCAGATCATCAACAAAAATCAACCAAATTATGGACAAAATTATTTTTCATCAGAGTAATAAATACCTTTTCCTAATTCCAGGTTCCTTTAACATAACAGGCTGCGCACTTTTAATCCCCATCGGCCAAATATAGTGTAAAATTCTGTTGGAAGTCACTGCCCTATAATTTACATTAGATTATCTTTGTGTAAAACTTATTGCATACATATTTATATTTGAAAGTACTCAGATATTATAACCGCACAAGGCTAGTTGACCTTGAAAAAGTAGATCAAGGTGACCTAATTTCAATAGTCTTCTGCTCCATGCCAAGACGCATCCACAGTATAAATTTAGTACAGATATGTCAATGCATTCTTCAGATAATGTGATGAATGCGTTAAATGGACAGACAGACAGACAGACGAAAGAACGATTACATTAAAAATGAGCTATAATCTTTGACTTTCTGTGAAACAGCTTTTAACATACAAAGAATTATAAACAGTGTTACACGTTTCACAAAATGACACCAGTCAACGCATTTCCCACAAGCGTACTTCCTGTTTCACAATAAAAGAAGGTGTCTAGTACATATTGTACAAATTGCTATTCTAATTTTGTGTCTTAAGACTGTTTTAATATGCATATTCCGTGTGCATATTTTTATTTAATGTATGTATTTTTCTGTTGTATTGATAATCTTTTTCCCGCTACTTTTTGTTATACTTGAATGGAGTAACAGTAACACTCGATAATTTCCCCCTGGGATTACTGGTGGAAAACAGCCAACCATCATCTCATTGTTCTCTAAAGTTCCACCATTCAGTACTCTGATTAAGTTTAGATGCTGAAGATTGTTCAAATGTCTTACAAATGAAATAATGAATACTACTCGAAGTAAGAAGCTCTGAATGGAACTCCAGCTGTATGAGTGTGTGCGCCGTCGCAATCCTTCTAATGTAAATTATTTTTGACGCACTGATGTTCTCAGTCACCTGTTGTGAAGTTGCTCTTCTGTTTTTAATTGCATATAGGACTAATGCATATTTCTCGATGTGATGTTACATTAGTTCCAAGTGAAAGAGCAGCAGGTTGAGTGGTCTCTGTGACTGACGCTCCTGTGACCAAACAATGAACCCTTTTTCAAAGTCACTTAGGCTATGTTCAGACTGCAGCAAATGTGGCCCAAATCCGATTTTTTTGCCCATATGTGACCTGTATCCGATCTTTTAAAGACAGTTTGAACAGCACAAATCTGACCCAGGCCCCTTTCATATGTGGTCCAAAATCTGATATATCTGATATTTTGTAATGCAACTTCAGTTTGAACGGCCAGGTCGCATTTATCCGACCTTCATGTCATTGAAATGCAACAAATGTCACAATTCTGCATCTCCAGTGTGTTACTTCCGTGAACACAGTGCGTACCTGTGTGGTCATGTATTACGTCAGGGCGTCTTTTGCGCATGCGGGTCACTTTAGGGTCACATTCAGTTCATACTCAAAACTGATAGAAGTCGCATTTAACCCTGTAACGGCAAACGTATCATATTTGATACATGAGTTTTGAAGCCCTCTACATGATCAGTGTGATTTTTTTTTTTTTTTTTAAAACCTGATGTATACAATTAGATACATGCAATACACATATAATCCACCAGGGGGGATGAATTCGTACACCAGAGGCCTTTTCAGTGACACTACAAGACTGTCATTAATGAGGAAGGAGGCAGAACTTTGCCAATTTTGAAAAGGAATTACCAATTTGTTTGACATATTTGTGTTATATTATGTTTTTGTGTGTTCAAAAATAATATTTGAGCAGTGAGACCCGATGTATCAAATATGATACAAAATTTAAACTCATACATGGAAATTGGAATTTCAAAAAAACTGTTTTTGGTTGTTCAGAAGGATCGATAAAGGCTCCAGTTTCAAAGAACTGGAATTTTCTGTCAATGATTTAATGGTTCGGGCTTTACAGGGTTAATGTGTAATATCAACGAGCACACAAAAAAACTGGACTTCATCCAAAAATCCGAATTGTACATTAAGACCTGCGTTCTGAATGTAGCCTTAGAGCTTTTCCTGCTGCCATTTTGACCCACAGTCAGAGTTAGCTGGGTCTGCTCAGCATTTTATGCATGCCTCAATGCATGTTGGGATGTGAACTGCTCCAAGGTACCATGCAGTGCACCTGTGGGGAAACGTCCACACTGGTTATATTTCTCCACTGATTAATTCAGGTTTTTTCTTTAAATAGTCATCTAACTTTAACTAAAGCACTCATCACTGTCCAGGACACATATCCTCCTACATCCTCCTCCAATTTATGTAAGATATAACTAACACAAATAAATCAGATCCAGCTTATTACAACATTGCGGTGTGAAGCTAGTTTAATTTTCTACAGAGGTGTACAAGTGCAGTGGACTGTCCACTGACTGTGAAAAACAACCCACCATTAATAGGAATGTTAACTGAGATTGAATTGAAGTTTTTTGTTGTTAACAATTGGCTGTAAAATGATAATAATGACATAGGTGAGAGCGTGTTATATTGTGACAAATATCATTGGGATATACATTTCTGTTTTACCTTCCAGGTTAATTTTGTTTAACTACAATACTAAAAAAAAACACTTCCAATTTTGTTTCTGCTTAATTTCACTCAATGTTTTTTTTTCCCATGATAACTGTTTTAACTTGTACCACTACATTTCTGAAATATACTCAAGTGTTTGTCAAATCTGCTTCAACTGTCACTCTAGGAAAAATAAATAAATAAATTTAAAAAACTTTTAACATGGATTTGACTTTTACTGTGATACTTGTGGATACCCACTGATACCTGCCCTAATTACAGATGCACAAAAACAACAGGAATGGTATATGGTCTTTGAGGTGAAGGTGTGATGGACCAGTGCCCTAGATGTTGGTGTATCAGTTTCTATTTCATGAAAACTGTGCAAGTTGAAAGATCCAACCAGACATAGTGTAAGATAATGTAAAATCGGAAGCAAAATGTGTCTGAAATGGATTTACAGAGAGAGCAATTTGTATTCTCAGACATACAGATCTGCTTCTGTACAGCACTGAATAATTAAAGTGTATAATTAAAAATAATACATCATATCATATAACTATTCAAAATATATACACACCATAAATTATCCGAGATCAATGCTAAAAATCAATAAATATTCATAATTCTGTAAAATAAATGATCTACATGACTAAATAAATGACACATTGTAAATGAATAAATGACAAATATGACCCATAACAGTGAACAATCAGGACCGTGCACATTGACAGAAATCGATGCTTACATCCAGGCAGTGGTATGTTTGTGCTCTGGAACACCTGCCTGAGGGAAGAATATTATTTTTCAGGCCTGAGGGAAGATGTTTTCCCTCACATATGGTCAGCAGATCTGCGGTTGCTTGACTCCCAGGATCCTCCAGGACCTCGATGTGAGGCCTCTGACCTGGACCTTTAACAGCACCGACGGCTGTGATTCCAGAAGCAGAGCACTCTTTATTACACTGCATCAGTAGGAGAAGCTGGTTTTTTTTGTTTGTTTGTTTTTTTATTAGTATCTCACACCATGAACCTGACAAAAGAACAATCCCTGTACGATACACAAGTACACTCTCTATTTGCTCAACTGCATGTTTATGAATAAGCAGTGGAAAGAGGGCACTTATATATTTGGAATTGAGCATCATGTCCTCAGTTTTCTTATTGTATTTACTTACATGAGAAAGATGTGAAAACTTCTAATGTTAATCACCGTTAATATCAACAGATAATTGACATCCGAATCAGAGCTTTGTTTTCCTTAAATCAAATAGGCATTAGCACAAAAAAAAAAAATCCCAACTAGACCGTGAAATAAGGAGATAACTGACATCATTCATTATGCATCAACACTCATCGCTATGATTTATCCTCAAGCAAGAATATTTAATGACAGCTCTCATCTAGAACAAAAACTATGTGATAAGTGTACGAGTTAGAAATACACCAGCAAGATATCAAAAAAAAGTCAAGAAGTGGAAGAAACAAATGAGTGACAGAGTGGAAAAGGAGCTGGAGGACCTTTTAAAAAGACAGGACTAAACCCTCACCCGGGTCCTTTTGAGTCCCATTCTCCCCAGATCAACCCCTGTGCATATTTTAGAAACATAGCCTAGAAAGTCCCCGTTGTCAAAGGATGTGGACATGTTGGATAGAGCAGAAGGAGGTACATGTCAAAGCACCGGGCTGCCTTGGCAAATCTTAAGTTGGATTTTATTTTATAGCCCTCATATCACGTCCCACCCCTGGACCCCCTGCTGGAGCATTAAATTCTCAATAATCCCTCAAAGCCCTAGAAAAGTTATTCAGGACAGCAGTACTTGTAAGATGAATTATAATATTTAGTGCGTCCTCAGTGCCATCTCCAGGGGGATCTGCCTCTGTTTGTACTTTAGCGACTATCATATTTTCCTGATATTTCATCGCAAACTGATGTTATGCCCACATGTCTGAAATCATTGTTTTCCTGAAAGCGATTAGGCTATTTTAGGAACAGGCGTTATCGCTGCCCTTTTCAAGTCATCTACAGTGAAATGATATATGAGATATTACTCAGTTTAGCATCAACAAACATAAATTAACCATAGCAGAGGAGCTCTAATTACACACAGATAATGCTTGTGTTGCTTCCATGTTCTCTACGGAATACAACTTTCTTTTATTAAGGCTGAAACAAATGAATAAAACAGTCTCATGTTATCACCTTTTGCCACCGCCTCCAGTGACCATTTAACTAGAAAACAAGTCACTCTTACACACTTCAGTGAAAATGCACAGAATCCATCTGGAAATGTGCCTATTACACATGTTTAAAATGCCCTTTACTCTTCTGTATGTGCCATCAGTGTTAACAATGTGTCACAGCCATCAAAGTGTGAATATTATAATAAAACAATTTATTAAAAATGTAACTGAAGGATGTCAAACAGTTAGTCATTGAACTTTTGTGCTGGTGGTTTTTATGTCTTCTTTTTAAATGAAATCTTTTCTATTTCCAAAACGATCAACAAATTTATGACAAAAAAACAAGAAAAGGATAAAAATATACTTAAAAAGTCATACGTCCATCCGTGCATCCATCCATTCCTGCATCCATCCATTCCTGCATCCGTCCATCTGTCTGTCCATCCATCCATCCATCCATCCATCCATCCATCCATCCATCCATCCATCCATCCATCCATATTGTATTTTGGTACA
>JAPTMW010000011.1:8684363-8695269 GCA_029822955.1 Ostorhinchus angustatus
CCTTTCTGGTGTCATTACTCAGAAATAGGGTTGAAGATGGACGTGTGGAGTTGAATTAATGAAGAATTCAGACCCAACCAGAGCATTTACAGTTTATGTAGAGCACAGGGAAATGTTTTAAAATGAATAATTCCATTTAAAAAAAAAAAAAAAAGCTAACTGTATCATATATCACTCCTTTAAAGAACAGTGCTTTTGACACCATAATATAAAGCAAACACTGTCCTGTACTGGATCAAACTGTAACAAAAATAGATATGAAATTCTGCAGGAAGATCTACACTCTGTCAATACTTGACAAGATATAATACAATATGCAAAATTAGATAGAAAAAGCAGGTTTAATGGTTTTCACCACATGATACAAAACTCTACAAGGTTACTAAAGTTCTCCCTTTTTAATCAAACAATGTGTACTCTAAGTATTAAAGGAGCAACAGACACACTGGAAGTCAAGCAAGAGGAAGCTTTTAATTTCATTTATTTAATCTTGTAAGTAAATCCTCTGAGCTAATTTGCTTTTTCCCGAAACCTAATTTTCTGTTGTAGTCACTGTCGGGAAAAAAAAAAAAAAAACAGCAAACAAGCAGATAAAAGGCACAACAGAGCAAAACGTCTAATCAACAGTAGTGTTTCAATGTCAGACTTCTCTCATTGTGATTTTGTTACCGTTCCGGTTCCAGTGAACGGGGTCAGATGAGATTATTCGACCCGACAGACGAAGCGTTTAACCTCCCAGTGTGAATGTGGCATCTGAACGGCTCAAACTCTCAGATGTGTTAAATATGCTGCTCTGTTTACTAATCTTTATCACTCCTTCCATCTCTCCATCACTGAGGTCCCACCTTCCTAATACTCCATTACAGCCATTAGAGGAAAACCTCAGCTGTAATTAAAAGTCATTGATTTAAGTGCAGCCGCGGCCCGGTCTAGACTTAACTCTGAGATTACCCACCGGTGGGGATATCTGCAATAGCAGCCAGTAGAGCTCACACACACATCCACACTAATGCATTCATATTATTTATTTGAGAGGCAAATAGTGGCAAAAGGCTCGGGGACTCAGTCTGGGGTCTGCTGTGACTGGCATTTCTGCATAACGACACAGGATTAATGGGTGGCAGTGGAGGGAACTGGGAGAGCCGAAGGGTATGGTGCAGCAGGGAGGAAAATAACAAAATATGGCCAAGGATTGATAAAGAGCTTTAGCATGCAATGAGGAGAGAAAGATGACGAGAGTTTAAAGTGATTGAGAACATAAACTGCACAACAAAATATGGGAATAAATATGAAAAGAAAAGCAGAGAATGTTTCTTTGTCTAGACAGAAGAAGGGGTGAAAAAAAGCCCCCTGAGAAGCTTGTTCATCATCCGTAGCTGCAGCTCTGAGAACTCGTCTTGTGTTTAGTCCTTCCTCTGTGCGAAGTCCCAGGAAATAGACTCATATCGGCGACATAAACCGAGCTCAAGAGCTATAATTCGCTCCATTTCCTAGAGGTGCAGGTGTGATTTTATGCCCTAAAATGGCAGCGAGAGCATTTCAAGGCTGTCTTTGCATAAGACGAACAACGTTTGCTCTTGCATGTGTTTGTGTGACTGGGTGATTTTATTTTGTACAAAAAAAAGTATCAAACCTCAGAAGAATTATGACTCAGTCCATCAGAGTTAGTGAATGGTGTCTGGGGATCAGTGGGCTTAGGGCTATGCCAGCGTGGAGGTGGGACTGACTCCACCCACGTAAAGTTGACAGTAACATGTTATGTATTTTGCCTATTTTCTCTGTTATGAAAGCAGAGGAATGCATGGAAAAGAGAGTGTATAGAGTGAACATGATCATCAGAAATCTACTGCTTAGCTTCTGCTTAGCATTGAGATGACTTTCTCTGACGGAGAAGTGGCCAGTTATTTGCATTTTCTATCATAATCAATATTCTGTGTGCCGGCTTTAACTTTACTTTAGAGCATAAAACGTCTACAAAATAACAAATCAAAGTGGACTCTTCATCAGAAAACATAATATTTTTGACAGCTAAGGTAATGAAACAAGTCAAATAATAAATTAAAAATCTGATCTTAATAAAAATAGCCACAAAAAATCAGTGACAGGGTTAACTTTTTATCATATTGTGTTTTACTAATGAAAGAAATAACAAAGTCTCAGACTTTATGTCAAAGGCAGACATGTATAAATACATTCAGTGCTTATACTTCTAGCAGAGGTGAGGAGTGTGAAGGTTTTTTGACAAGGCTCCCTGAAAAGATCATCAATAAGCTTCACATTATTCAGAATGCAATGTCAGAGCGGCAGTATGTAATAATATATTATAGAATGTGAGGAGAGGTATTACACAATGTGTTCAGACTGTCAATTACTACAAAATGCAGACGATGTCAAATAATGGAGTGAAAATTGATCACATTTGTTTGAGTTATTACATGTCATAGGGCATTTTTGGACCTCGTCAGTGTGATTTGTTTGTGTTAATGTGAACATTATCAGTCTGTGTGGATCTCAATCACTGCACTGACACAGTTTAGATGATGTGCTCTCAGTCAGTCAAATAAACTGTCAACTAATTCACAATGTCACGCAACTACAGACATCTTGGATTTGCCAGCAAGGATGAATGGATGAAACTTCTTAATTTTCTCCTGAAATTATAGAAACAAAGGTAGTGGGAGTCGCTCTTAAGTAGCTTCTAATTCTACATTTTGCTTCATGCAGATTTGTGTTAAATTACTCCAAACATTAAATACAGCAGTTTCTGTCACTCACTGTGTTGTAAACATGGACTCGTACATTAGTGTCATACAACTGTGCTTTTGTGTTCACACATGGTGCTGCCACATCTGTGTAACATCAAAGCTGAACACAATAATATATGGTGTGATTGTCATGTGTGTAGCTATAAAGCCTTAGTTTTCACTTTGTGGTTTCTTCCCTTTCGTGTACAAAAGACTCCACTTCACAACCACACTCTGAGAAGATTCTTTCAAAGCCATCAAGGATCCTTATTAAGACGTCATCTTTTGTCTGGTTGTAGTTGTTTCAGAACCTGCCTTTGCCCAGTGGACAATCATTTTCTGCCTGAAGCTAAGAATGACTGTGTAAAAGCAATGTTTCTGCCTCTGTCGTGCTGTGCGTTTGAGTACCGACTCTAAGCCACGCCTGATAATCATACTGTTTATGTGGTTTATTAAAGGGAATATAAAAAGGTTACAGAAATGATTGGTCTATAATCTAACAGGTCATCACAGGGCCATCTGTATTCAGTTCTATTCAATTACAATTATAATTATAAAGACATTAATTATATATCCTTCTGAGACACAGGAAAGTAAAAGTTTTGGCTTTTCACATTAAATAAATGTCTTGATTGGAAACAGTACAATGCAATATTTTTTTGATACATTTCTTTAATAGCAGTGGACAGCTTTTTCGTGTCTTTTCTTTTAGCTGTGAAACTCGTGTCCCCTATACAGAACAAAAATGCCTTGCTGGGTATACGGGCCAATCAAGTGACACACATTTAATGACATTTAAGTCATTTTCACACCTAATCGTCTGGTAGACTCAGTTCAGATGAACTGAATCACCTATTCCCCTCCATCAAGAAGGAAACAAGACAAACAATGAAGAAGACACCTCGCTCATCTGCTGGGTAATGCAGGGCAACTTCTGTTTTTGGCACATGTAAACACAACATGAAACTGCACTGTAGCAGACTGACACCAAGGTTAGAATAGTTTGGGATTTTTCATTCTAGTTTAGTTTTAATTAGTTTTTAGAGCAGGTTTGCTAGTTTTTATTTGTTTTCATTTTTTTTCTAAATGCTTAGTTTATTTAGTTTTGTTTTTTCTTATCTTTTATCTTCCTCGCCATCTTAATTCAAAGACATCAGTGATGAGCAGATCAGCGGGTTACCTGGGACACTTTATTTGCGGGTCGAGTTGGGGCGGGTCATTGATTGAGCAGAGACACAAAAATATGTAAAGTACCAAGTATAAATTCCCATAGCAGGTTAAAATATTTAGCGATATATAGCCTGTTATAGTTGATATTATTTGATGGTTATGTGACGGTCCACAGACCCCTCCCCTCCCTCACAAACAGACTCCCATCACATCCACCTGCTGCACAGCCTTTTTCATTAGGAGTGTACAGAAGGTTCTTTTCTGTGGCTGCGCAGCACTGGATCATTGCACCTCATCACCTACAATAACCCAGACTTCTACCAACAGACTCTGACTACTGCACCAGGTTCTTCTGTTTGTTCCCCTTTCTTTCTTCCTGTTAATAAATCTGTTTCTCTCTCCAGCACTGTTCATTTGAGTCCTATCATTCACACCACATGATAGGTTAGCACTAGTGATGCACGGATCAGTGGGTTAACCCGCGGGGAACCTGCGGATCGGGTCAAAAAATGTTACTTTATTTACGGAGTGGGTCAAATAATTCCGCAAAAAGAAAAAAAAAACAAAAAACCACAGGCGTCACTAAAATAAATCCCATACAGGACTCTGCTGCTTTGTTCCAGTTTTAGTCTGCATGTTGCCAGGTAGAGTGGGGACGAGAAGCCGACTCAAAACCACAAGTGATGAGAAGTGACGGACCGTGAAGTGCCGTATGGTGCCGCCAGCGAAAATTGCTCGAGCGAAATAAATCAATTTCATATCAATCCGACATTGACAAAGACAAAAACAAAGAGAATTTTATCTATAATTTTTATATATTTTAGTTAGTTTTGTAAGCACAAAATACAGTTTCAGTTAGTTATCGTTTTTTTCTTTTAATTATAGTTTTTATTATTTCAGAAAAGTTTTTTTTTATTCTAGTTTTTGTCATTTCATTTATTTTTTAATGATAATAATAATCTTAACTGAGACCTATGTTTCTAGGTGGACCAGAGTCTTTGATCCTTATCAGAGTTCAATTCACACTTCCCCAAATGAACTGGACTTTCCAAGCAAACAAACTACAGCTTGATTAAAAATGGGATGTAAATGTGCCTTTAGATAACACAAATACAGATTGTTGACTACACTTTCAGGGAGCTGCAATATTTACTTTTTCTGCAGCACATGAACATGTAACTAAAGTGATACACATCCATTTATTTCACAGATGTAGAGTAATGCAGGCGGGGAAAGGCAAAAGCTACTGACAGAAGTAATAAAAGCTTCTGAAAAATGTCCAAGTGGAAGCAAATGCACCTAAATGTTTATGTTCTGGAAGAAAACTGCAGAGTGCGTCTGTAAGCTGGTGCTCTGATGGGTTCATGCTATTGCAGCTTTACACTGGAGCTTTTATTTTTGGTGCCATGCATAGATTTTCAGTTGTTTTAATCTGTTGTGGTTGTTATAAATGTCCAGCAATGTTGTTTCACAGCTGCAGAGTGGCTCATTAAATTATGGCTCCAGTTTGATTTAGTCTTATTTGTTTGTAAGGCGCGGTATTTAAGCCGAAAGTGTTGGATTTTTTATCTACAAGTTTGGAGAGGACAATGTTTGGAGGCTCTGCAAACATAAAATACACGATCCAAACAGGAACACACGAAGTCTGTTGTTTACTAAAGACTTGATTAGATCCAACAGCGTTAAAAAGTTGGCAAAGACAATAAATTTCCAGCTTATATTGAACTAAAAATTGCATTTAACAACATCATATACCTTTTAAAATACAAGTAGAAAATGTAGGAGCAGAGTTTTAGTGTAACGGAGACCAGACTAATAAAAGTCTGTGGTGGGTTAACAACCCCCTCAAGGCAAAGTGAGGTAGGTTTCATTACAGGTTTTACAAACTGACATCCCTGAAGACGATAAGTACAATCCTCCCACACACAGGAGACATGTGACCTCACAAATTTACAATAGTTGAAACATAGATATCACTCAGAGCTTGACATTCCTTTGCATTAAAACCTTTCTTGTCCCATATTGCTGCAGCAGTAATGATCTTTTTCAGATGTGAAGGCAAAAATAAAATATTGGGAAATAGACTTGTTTATCTTTGGATGCAGAGAAAGAAAATTGCTATTGATTGGTGAATATTTGTCTGTGTATCCCCCAAAATGCCACACTGATAAACTACGAAATCTTCACAAATCAGCCTCGTTCTTCGACAAAAACAAGCCCTAATACTGTTATACGTGCCCTCTATATATTATATTTATTTCACAGGGGATTGTGCACATTAGATACAGCCAAAAGCAGATGTAATCTCCTCCTTTTATAAATACCAGTTATTCTTTTAGGAAATAATCAGGGAGTTTATCAGCTTTATTTTACTTTAAGTCTGGTATTGTCACATGAACCATCAAATGTCTCGAAATGGTACCTTTTCTTAGTTAATATTTTTGATGTTTTCTATGTTCTACTGTGAATGAAACATGGGTTTATGGGATTTACAAATCATTAAATCGTATTTTAAGTTGTTCTTTTTTTTTTTTTTTTGGACAATGTCCCAACATTCTTTGGAATATGGTTTACAGTTTGCAGAAATGGAAATATAATATAAGCATAATCCCGTAAATGCCACCATGTTTTTAGAATAACTTTGAATGGATCTTTCTTTTTCTTTTTTTATAATAGGTGGCATTTAGTGTTCATGGTCATTTCTATACGACTATGACTGTGGACTAGAGTTAATATCCCCTTTACTAAAAAGCCCCGAACTAACACAAAAACACAGACTCTTAACAGGGATCTTCCATGTTTTTTGCAGCCGAGAGGGTATTCAGTTGAATCTGCAACTTCACTGCTAAATGTCACTAAATATCAAACACTTCGCTACTTCTAAGATCTGTAAACCTTTCTGAAATCCACTGATTAAAACGAGTATTTATGTATTTAAAATGACATTCTCCTCCGCTTCTCTACATTATCATATTATTATAGATATCATCAACAAATTAGAGCACCTTCTTGAGATGTACATGATTAATTCAGCTTGTATTCATGTCTATTTTCTGAATTTAAATGAATATATAAATTGAGAGGAGAATATGTTTGGAAAAACCAGTGTGTACGTACCACTTGAAGAAGCATGTATTTCACAAAGTGGGGGGAAATTGTGGAATAAGTTGGAGAGCGAGACAAAATGTAACACAACTCTGCACCATTTAAAAAAACTGTATAAACTAGCGAAATATGCAGATGAAGAAACATCTATAATATTAAAATATTACAGATGATTTATACAGTAAAAAATAACATTGCTCGAAATACCATTCAAGATTTCTTTAAAATTAAGGGAGAGTAATTATAATTTCAGATTTCTTTGTATTTCTGATTGTACTAAAGTGAGCACAAATGTGAAGTCTAGGTGTATTTCAGTTGTGGGGGTGAAATATATGGAATGGACTTAATGATGAATTTAAGTGGTTCACTTCTTTGACAAAGTTAAAAAAATGCCTTCAGTATAAAATCATTCAAAAATATTATGTTGAGATGGTAAATATGTTTTTGTTGTTGATTTTTTTGTTATAATGACAAATACTTGATGCTGAACACATTTAATTTAATGTAAGTAGTGTATTGGGTGAAAAGGATATGCACAAAAATAAGCTTTTGCTTCTAGTCTATTCCTTTTTTGGTTGTATGTTTGTTATGATTGTTGTACTAAGTGTAATGATAAATGTACAAACCAAAAATAAACCATTCATTCATTCATTCATTCATAATGTCTTTAAATGCATGCCTTTTTGTATCCTGCTGGACTCAGGTTTTTTTTTTAGCTTTTTGTTCTGCTGTTTACTGCCTTCTTACCTCACCATTTGAACTTTTTAGTCTCATAACATTCCTCCAAGGATCGTATTATTTACATTGGAAAGCTGCCAATGTATGTAAACTATCCCTGTCCAATAAACCATGAATAAATAATGATCCATAACTCAGATGTTTGGTCTTAAAGTGGTAGAGGCGTGTGTGAAACTCACCCTTGAATGTAACGGGCCGAGCAGGTCAGAGATGTGGTTGGACTGGATGGTGTGATGGCCGTGGCCGCAGCTGCCGCCTTGAATCGTCAGCTCCTCAGCGGTCAGCAGCGAATGGTGCAGAGGGTCCTCGCCACTAATGGGCTCCAGATAATAGGTATCACTAGAATTCAAGGATATCAAGCCCCTGTAATGGAGGAAGGAAAACAGATGTTAGGAGAAACTGGATATGAGATGTATTTGTATTTGTATCTGCAGATCACATATTATGGGGTGACCAGCTGCAGTAGTAGTGTATCCACTGTTAGTATTTGTATTTGGAGTCGTAGTATCAGTAACAGTTATGGACATTTGTTCTAGCTATGGTTTATTATAGTAGCAACAGCTGATATAGTTTTTTTTTTTAACACTTATTGTTGAGTTTCCTGCACATCCATGTGTCTCCCCCCCTCTCTTTTCCCTTTAACCCTGTCTGTTTAACCCCTTCTTCTCCAGGTTTCTGCCTGGTAAAAGGGCGTTTTTCCTTGCCACAGTCACACAGGTGTTTGCTCCTGGAGGATTCAGATTCTGTTAAGCATACATTACAAGACAGTGACATTAACTGTTACAGTGAGGCAACAATCTCTGGTCTAATGTGGTCTACAGGGTCTGTAAGGTCCACCTCTGCATGAACGGTGAATGTACCTGCTTTTTTAGGTACCATGAAGTAATGGTACTAATGTAAGGAATGATGTTCAGTGTGATAATGTGTATGTTGACTCGGGATGGCAATTGAGAACTGGTTCTATTTTGAGAACCAGTTCCCAGTTGCTCAATTCCTTGAAATTGTTTGCCTGCCTACTCAACAATTCTGCTTATCAATTCTGCCTTCGCATGAGTGACGACATCACACACACACACACACGCGCGCACACACACGCACATGCACACACACACACACACTGCATTGTTCTGGTTTAAAACGTAGCCAACATGGCACTGAGGCAGAAACGCTCCAAAGTATGGTTATATTTCACGCTAAAAGATGACACCAGGGACACTTGCAAAGCTTCCATTTCTTCAAAAAGGGGAAATCCCTCCAATATGCTCAAACATTTGTCCACACAGCATGCAATTCATTTGCAGGAATGACACGTATTTGATACGCTACTTAGCAACACTTGTGACTCTAGCAGCAGAGCAAACACCAGGGCATCATACTGAGCCTGGTTCTGGTGGGGGCTACAAACGTCCTGCCCGCTCACATAAAAGTTTCTGAAGGTAGTGAAAAGAAAAATGAGGTGCACAATGCAAACAAACCCATTTGTACTCTTTTATTGCCTCATCCAATGAGAATCGTTAAAGAATCAGATCGATAAGCCACATTGATAATGGAATCGGAATCGTTCAAGTCTTATCGATTCCCCAGAAGTGTCTGGATCAGCACTTATGTTGTTGTAATGTTCTAAAAGTAATGTTCTAAAATACATGTTCCTTTCACCTTCTGTGTATTTTTTTGGATTTCTTATATACCCCTTGGATTTTTTTTGTGCCACTTATAGGTAAGGAACCAAATATGGTAACTTCATTAACCTTCATTTTCTGTATGACAAGAAAAAAAATTGAAAAAATTCACAAAAATAAGAAAGTCTTGTTATGTCCTCCAATAACACTAAGGTTGAAATTTTGAATTTCAGAGCATTTCTATGAGTGAACTATAAAGGGTTAAGACTCTGGTTTAGATCGGCTCTAAATGTAAAGTGTCATGAGATAACGTTTGTTAAGATGTGACACTATATAAATAACATTTGACTGATTATTTTCATATTTAGTAAAAAGTTAACTCGTAGGATGATGTTGACATATGACACGGCAGGGCTGGAGACATGACGTTGGAGTCTAGTTCTCCATGTTTCCTTCCAGGAAAACCTCAGTGATGAACTGTGCAGGTGACAGACTTGTTGTCCCAGAAAACGCAGGGCTGTAAAAAGGTAATTTCAAGCAAAGTGAGCCATTGTGCTACAGTAACTGTCTAGAGGACCATTCCCATCCAAACTCTGAGTATGAGTGAAGTAGAGACGTCCCTCATTTCATCCAGACAGACATGCTCACACCGTTACACACACCAGTTTTCCCGATCTTATGGGGACCACTCACTTATACCTTTTATTTATTTATTTTTTTTTACACGTACGCATAAGTTAGAGCCTCCACGTCATCTGAATCCAACCAAGAATACTGTCAAAAACTGACCAAGTTTTAACTGCAAGACAGGTTTTATCCCATCATGCTCAATGTCAAACTCGAGATGCGGCTGGAAACCTCATACAGACTTGAGCTAGGTTTTTCTGACAAATGATATATGGCATTGAAAGCCACTTCAGCGTGCGCTGTCATTCGTGCTGTTCATCCATTTGACATGCTGTTTTTCCATCTAGTAAGTTTGTGTTTTGTGTTATATTGAGAAACTCTGCTCTTAAAAGATGCCCAATATAGTAAAAATAAGCTTATTTATTTGACGTATTCATTGCTTTGAAGCTTTGCTTGGATGTGTTAAACGCTCATCACATTGATCCCCAGATGAGCTCTACTGACCTTCTCTTACTGAACCCAGCCTCATTAATTCAACTGCATTAATTACTGTGAAGGTAAGACACTTGAAGAAGCTATCAGCCATTGTTAACAGAAGAAATATGAGCTTCTACACAGACATGGAGTGATGAGGATCCAGTAAATGGGGTATATGTTACAGCAGTGGTTCCAAACCTTTTTTAGCTTGTGACCCCATTTTAACATCACACATTTCTGGTGACCCCAGACATTCAAAACAGAGACTTTTTTTTTGTTGTTGCTAAAATTAATTTGTTTTTGATCATGTAATAGTTTGCTATACTATCTTGCAAATAAATGTTAATTTTAGACGACATGTAGTCTATATAATGTATATTATTATGGACGGAGGCAGAAAAGCCAGGTGTAGATTACTGCACAAAG
>JAPTMW010000011.1:9047260-9059312 GCA_029822955.1 Ostorhinchus angustatus
CAGAGTCTGTCAGAGTCTTTGTCTCCTTCCTTTATGTTGTGATTTGTGATGGAATCCTTCCAGAGTAACCCATGACAGTTCCATTCTTGTCCACTTGGTGAGGCCTCAGAGTGTGGAACATAATGACAACCCTGTCTTCAGCCAGACCAAATTCACTGGTGACAAACTGGAAGATCTTATTGCTGTGCTCCTTATTCTTTTCAGCTGTGTCAGTCACATTAACGGCAGACACCAACAGGATCACACATGGAGAACAAGAGCCTGCGATGAGCATCGGTCACCTGGGTTCCACCACCAAGTTCATCCTATCCTCTGGTTTATCCAGAGCAGCTGCTGAGATGGAGCAGAACTTCTTCAGAAAGTCCTCTGTGTAAGAGCTGGCAGGTGAGTTTGTAAGTCGAAAAGGCATTTTGATGAGAATCATGTCTGCTGAAATGAAGTTATGTGTGCTGGCAACAAGAAGATGACAACAAACTGCCTTAGAATTATTGTCAATTTAAAAAAATGTACCAAAAATTAAATTTGTTGAAGCACATAGAATAACCATATATTCGACCACCACTGACAGCCTCCAACAAATAGTATGAAACACCCTTAGATCCCTCACAAATCACTAATTAATGTCTTTGAGTTTATTTAGATTTGACTTTTAGTAAATAAAAAAAATCTGACCAAAATTTCATTTTTCGAAGTAGATAGTATAGCGTTAAATTTGACCAATGGAGGGGCACTGGTGATGAACCCCTGGAAAATGGTTTGAAACACCCTAAATACCTCAGATCTCTATTTCATCAGTAAAAACAGTTTTTTTTAGTTAATTAAAAAATCTGACCAAAAAGTACAGTCTTATATTCGACCACCAAAGGGATCTGTTGAGCTCCGGACAAATGGTTTGAACTACTCTGAAATCCCTCACAAATCACTAATTGATATCTTGGGGTTTATGTAGAAGTACTTTTTGTATATATATAAAAACAATCTGACCAAAAATGAAAATTTCAAACTACATAGTATTATCTTGTGCTCAACCACTAGGGGGCATTGATGACTTCATAAAAATGGTATGAAACACCCTTAAATACCTCACAAATCACCAATTGATGCCTTTGGGATTATTTACAACTGTTTCTAAGTAAATTTTAAATTTTCCAAACTTATACCGACCACCGGGGGGGTGCTGACATTCCCTTAAAAATGGTTTGAAACACCCTGAGATACTTCATTAAACATAATATAGTCTTGTACTCAGCCATCAGGGGGCACGTATGGCTCAGCTGTCAAATGGTTCAAAACATCCTTAAATAACTCAAAGTATTTGATGCCTTTAAGATGATTCAGAACTAGTCTAAAGGCAAATTAAAAATCTGACCAAAATAAAATTTTTCAGAAGACATAGTATAGTCTGATTCAGCCACCAGGGGGGCACTGACAACCCTCAAACAAATAGGTTGAAATACCCTGAAATAATTCATTAAATATTTATTGATATCTTAGGGATTATTTGGAACTATTTTTAATAATCAAAAATCTGTCCAAAACTACATTTTTTGAAGTACATAATATAACCATGTATTTGACCACTAGGGGGCGCTGACAACCCCCACAAATGGTTCAAATCATTAATTGATGACTTTTGGATTTTTTTTAGAACCAAGTAAATAAAAAAATTTAAAAAAATCTAATTAGTTGACATTTTCAGGACAGGTTAGAGTCTGATTTGACCACCAGGGGGCACTGATGACCTAACATGAGTTGATACAGCCTTAATCCCAAATGCATCAGAAACAGTTATATATATATATTATATTTTATTATATTTTTATTATTATTATATATTTATTTATTATATATTATATTATATATATGATATTTTTAGGCCAACTACTCCCAAGATATTTGATAAACCAGTATTGTTGTTCCTGCCCACATTATTGAAATCCTGCAAATTTTCTCAAAAAGCAGAGAATCTAGACTGACCTTTAAAATCAGGTCACAATGTTAGAATTAACTGAATATGCACATTCAGAACTATGAAAAATTTCCTGTTGCCAGTTAAAGATACTGAAAATGAAAATTTGCCAGCTGTATTAAAGTAGTGTGTAAATAAATGCACCTGAATGTAAAATTTTTTGCAAAAAAAAAAGTTACAATGTTAAGATTTACAACAGTAGATACAAATTGTTTACTAAGAAAAGCACAGATTTTTGTAATGGAGTGTTATTTATTGAATATAAAATTAACAGTGAAAATATTAGGTTCAGTGTTGCGGACAGTCTCCACAGACAGCACCACAGCAGTCAGACAGGCATAACGCAGTAGCTGAAGCAGTTACAGTACACCAATCGAGCTGATATCCACAACTCACTATGTTTAACACACACTAGTACAACACAGAACAAACACACATGTTCAGTCACTTAGGTTTCAGGTAGAGAAGGCATCATTTTTTTTTCCTCTAACACAGGTCACTTTAAGGAAACACCAGAATGAGAGACAGGCGCATGCTGTGAGTAATGAGGAAACACACAAATGGATACATTCAGTAAACACCAGGTAATGTGGACTCTGCAATCACAAAAACGTTTAATATGAAACATTAAAGGTCTGCTGTGGATGTGGAGACATGGCTTCCTTCCAACACCTTCTGGTCACAGTGCTGCTTCTATGCCATAGTTTTTCTTTTCGTGTTCTGTCTCTAAACCATGGAAGACACAGAGGTTTGGTACGTTAACAGTGCTGAGGTTTCCTGCATTTTCTTACAACGGGAATGTGGTTAGAGCATCACTGTTGTTTGAAAACTTAACTGTAGTCTGATCAAGAGTTAAAATATCTAACTCAAAAAACCTGAAACCAAGGCTACTTTAACTCCAAATATAAAGTTTTCAACCAACAGTGAAAATATACTTTGCTGGTGCTCATAGGGAGTAAGCCCACTTCAAATAAATGCTACCAGATGAACAGAAGTAATACGAGTTATAGAGTAATCTGAAGAAATAATGCCACAGTGCACTAAGCTACAGGTGGTGGTCGGACCATGTGGTGAGCTACAGCAGTGTAGTTTAGTGGAGGTCATCAGGAGCAGCGATCTTCTCCAGACTGGGCTCCATGCCCCAGATCTCCCTGGCGTACTGGGTGATGGTGCGGTCACTGGAGAATTTCCCACAGCCAGCAATATTGTGGATCACCATCTTGGTCCACTCTTTAGGGTTCTGTCAGAAAAAGACGAGAAGCAGAGTATATGTTAAATGGCAGAAAAGAAAGCTGTATGTAGAGTACAGTAGTGTAATAATCCACTGGGTAGAATATAGTTCCATTTTCAGTGTTTAACGACCCTGTCTTTGGGATTTCAGGATGCAAATGGAGGAATTGAATAATTTTCAGAATTATGTGTTTGTTAGTGTAGAATTAATGACCTTCTGTTTCATAGCAGCTAGCAAAGGAGCAGTGACCAACTCCCAAATGAAACCAATTTCAGACAAACCCTGACTCCGATAGACTTACGGTGGACTTCCATCCAAAAATTCTAAGTCAGTAACTTTTTCCCTCAGGAAAACCTAGTCTCATTTGTTTTATTTAGATCCTGAAATAGGTGATCTATAGTCCAGCTTTAAAAAGTAGACGGCTTTAATGTCTGCCATTATGAGCTATGATTGACAGGTCTGTATGACAGCTCGCTTATCTGTTAAGTCAGACTTTGAGCTTCAATTTATTTAATAAAAAAAAACTATTTACCCAAACAATTCAACCAGAGTTATAGTTAATAAGTCACAATCACAAGCTAGTGTTTAGTAATTGTTCACTTCTGATGTTTCAGGCTCCTGCAGCTCCTCCCCTTTTGTCTGAATACAGTCACTTATTTCAGTGGGTGACATCAAGGTTCTTTCAATTAACTGTCTATGTAGCATCCAGTGTTGAGGAACATTACTGTCACCTACTATGTGTGAATGTGGACTAGACTTAATATTTCCTTAACTTAAAAAAAAACAAAAAACAGACAAATCAAACACTGGCTCCAACAAGGGACTTTTGTGGTCACCATAGAAGAAGAGGAGGGTTGTATTACAGATTATGTACAGAGCCAACACTTTGACTTCAGCTCACATACTGACCTTGTAGAGTGCACTGACTTTTTCTTGGCATTTCATGTAGGCCTCGTAGTCTGCAAACACCTTGAACCTACAGCACAGACAAACTGTGTTAAACATTTTACAAATAAAAGTCATAGTTGAAGGTCAGTTCTTTTATACTGTCACTATACAGTATGTGCGTGTTCACTGTGATACAGCTGACTGTGGAAGTACAACTGAGTCAGTGGTGAGTACTCGACTAACCTGTCGTGGTGCATGAGCATGTTGACCAGGTCTTTGAAGAGGTCGTGCTGGTTGGGGCTGAAGAAGCCTCCAGAAATCTGATCCATGGCCTGTTTGAGCTCTGGGATGCGATTGTAGTAGGACATGGCGTCATAGCTGAAAACAGACAATGTCATCACAATTGGGCATCACTTTAAAGTAGTCAGGACTCTGTTCATTAGTGCAGTTTCTACCTTTAATTTTCATCACTATTACTATTGGATTTAATGTCAGGTGTAATTGTTGGTAGATCTGTCTTATCCATTTCTTTTTTGACAAACCATGTCTTTTAGATATGTTTGTATGCAACTGCAAGCATCATTTGTTAGAAATGTAATATTACTCAAATACAGAATTGGTAATTTATTAATGACGTTTCCTGGTGGATCATGGAAAAAAATGTAAAGGTAGCAGTGTTACAGAATATTTTTGGTTAGTTTAGCAATTAGTTGTTACGGAAAGATACCAGGCACTGATTTTTTGTGCAGAAAATGTCCAAAGTACTGACTAAAAATACTTCACAATGGATTTACTCATATTTAAATCAAACCACCTCCTCCTAACCCTAACCAAAGTGCTTAAAATGACAAACACCCTAAACCAAACACATTAAATATGATTCAAGCAAAAGTGTATGCACTAATTATACAGTTTAGTTAGAAATGACTAATTTATGTAGAAATCTAACCCCTTCTTGTCCAGAGCCTCCACATCAGGCACCCTCATGCCAAAGATGAAGAGGTTCTCCTCTCCAGCCTCCTCTGCCATCTCCACGTTGGCTCCGTCCATAGTGCCAATAGTGAGGGCGCCATTCAACATGAACTTCATGTTTCCGGTGCCAGAGGCCTCAGTACCTGCTGTGGAGATCTGCTCCGACAGATCAGCTGCAGGGATCACTGTATGACAAACATCAAGACCCAGTACAATGAGGCTAACACACTGTTGTCTATGTAAACACAAAGGACGATGTTGGTTTAACAGAAGTAATATAAATACTGTTTATACAATAATGTCATGAATGCCTCACTGTAGATGACCAGCTTATTGAACGTCAGCAGAATCCATTTTTACCCTTCTCAGCCAGAGTGACCCGATAGTTCTCTAGGAAGATGACCTTTAGGCGATCTCCGACCACAGGGTCGTTATTGACAATGTCTCCAATCGATGTGATCAGCTTGATGATCATTTTGGCAGTGTGGTAACCTGGAGCCGCCTGGACACACACAAGAACGATGGGAAATAGAAAATAAAAACCAAAACAGATTTCTATTCAGCATTTGATACGAGTATGTAAATGATATTTTTTAACAATGAGCATGAACCAAATGGTCACCAGGTCTTCCACCACCCAGTTACATAAAAACCTGTTCAATGGGTCATGTTTCAGAGCAGATAGTACAGTTACTACTTCTACATTCTGGTGGTCATCACATGGAAAATCCTTAAAAACAACTTAAAAGTGTGCAAACATCAGTCAGGAGTAGTCTAATGTCTGAAGGTTACTCACTTTTCCTCCAATCATGATTGTCCTGGGAGTCCATGATTTGTTGGGCTCCTTCTTGATGCCTTTTTAAACAAAAACACATTTATTTGGATTTCAGGGCGTATATTGTCGATTAATATCCAGGTATAAAGAAAAGCAGCACCTACGGTTGTACAGTGTGATGATGTGCAGGCAGTTGAGCAGCTGTCTTTTGTACTCATGGATCCTCTTCACCTGGACGTCAAACATGGAGTTGGGGTTGATCTTCACCTTGTAGTGCTCTTCAAGATGGGCAGCAAACTTCATCTTGTTCTCCTTAAATTTGACATCGCAGAATAATAACAGGATAAATAAATGCACAAGCAACTTTGAAATGTCTTCATTAGTTTTTTCCTCACTTGTTTGACTTTAGCAACATCCCGAATGAAGGCATCATCATTCACAAATTTGAGAAGCTTCTTGAGCTGGTCCAAGTCCCGGATGTAGTCCTCACCAATCCTCTGGAAATAAACAGCATGTGAGTATGCAGTATACAGTTAATTTTACTTAGTTTTCAATTATAACAGACAAGCTGAAAATTTAAATATACTGTTTGCTATAAGCCTCTGAATAATTTGGTTTGCCGTTCTTCAGCAAGACGGTCACAACAACTGTTTTTCGAACAGGAGTGACGTAAAATGCCAGAGGGATGTGACTGAGTGGTAGAAAGTAAAAAGCAAAGATGGATAAAAACTGAAAATCTGGGTTATTTAACTATACATTGATTTCTATTATTATTATATTAATGAGTTTAATCACACTGGTTAGGGTTTTGTTTTTCTTAGAAATTATCTGCCTCAGATTAAATGTGCTAAATGTAACATTTTAATAAGACAAATTGGAAAGCAAATGACAAAAGTGCTGGTTTGCTGACGTTTAAGGTATATGAAAGTGTTATTACATATATATTGGTTCATGTACATTTATCCAATAGATTTATAAATCTTCCACGAGATAGAACCTGTAAACTGAATATATTGTCATGTGCAGATAGTGTTTTGAAGTAGATCTGGTAGCTCTGAGACAAACATTCCTTTTGAGTAAAACATTTTCTCCTTAATTCTCGAATTTCATATTTTGACCCAAGTATATCTTGGAAACTTTAGCCAACCAGCATTTTTGACTTGATTTTTCTTTATCAGTGACTCACACGTGGTAAAATGTCACTACTTTTATTCTGGAAGCATGTTACTTGTAGACCAGTGTAATGAATGCATCTTTACATTAAAACACTGCATTTTTCATTTTGACTGGTTTGTCTAAGATGTAGGAGAAGTGTTCATTTTTACTTAAAAACAGTCCTGCCTGGTAAAACTTGTGGTCTGCTCTGCATTTCCAAGGACAAACTCACCTCTGCGATGACCTCTGCCAGACCAGGGTTGCACATCACCAGCCAGCGCCTCGGAGTGATGCCGTTGGTCTTGTTCTGAAACTTCTGAGGATCCACTTCATAGAAATCCTTGAACCTGAAGGTCAACAGCCACAATCAGTGAAATTTAGTATTTATGTACATAGTCATGGAAACAAATTATTAGACCGCCCTTGTTTTCTTCAATTTCTTGTTCATTTTAATGCCTGGTACAACTAAAGGTATATTTGTTTGGACAAATATAACTAGCTCATAAGAGTTTAATTTCAGAGCTGATATCTATCCATTTTCCATGGTTTTCTTGATAACCAAAATCACTTCAGTTCTTACATCAATAGCTATGGCATTGTACTGACAAAAACAGTGCTTTTAGGAATTCCGTGTTTTTTGTCTGTTTTAGTCACATGATACCCACAGGAGTTAGTACTTAATTGCATAAGCATTGTTTTTGATCATTTTTACTAGTAATTTTTTCCGATGACTGTATATTAGACACCTGTGAAGCCCATATGAAACCCATATTTACAGATGCCTGTTCCTTAAAAATGATCTCTTTAGTTTTCTACTTTTCACACAATATTAATTGATTTTTACTTCAAATTGTATTCTGGTTCATTTCTGTTGCATTGTTATTGTACATGTTATTCTTTTTTTTTTATTATTCATTTTCATTAACTGTAATAAATAGAACTCAAAAACATAGATTAGTAGTTTTATTTTAGGCCCAATTAAAAACAAGTGACTGATCTCGTCCTCAGTGCCATATTTGTGTATAAGAAACCCTAAGTAAATAGTAGAAACTATGAACATGGGCGGTCCTGGAGTAGGGCTGTGTAGGCATAGTAATGTACAGTAACATATGTAAATCTAAATATGTGTCAAACAATTGAAAGTTGTACTCTTCAGAATTTGACCATTTAAATGAACAAATATATGGCGTCCAGGTGCCTGCAATTCAGTAACAAAACCACATACGGCTCAACTTACACAGTATCTTTGATTATTTCAGAGTGAATACGGGCCACTCCGTTAACAGCATGGGATCCCACAATACACAGGTGAGCCATGTTGATTTTCTTCACGTTGCCTTCCTCGATCAGGGACATTCTACGCAGGCGGTCATGGTCTCCGGGGTAGAGTTTGGCGATGCGCTGATGAAAGAAAAATGTTGCAATTACTGTAGCGTGTCCACAAAATTAATGTGTGGCAGTACAGAGTTACCAGGGGTTTATTTAGCTGAAATATTCTAAACAGCTTTAAAAAGATGAGTAATTCACACACAAGTTCATCTGTGTGGTAAATTATACCTGCTTGATCCATTAATATTAAAAAAACAAAACAGTGCAGCTTATTTGCTCATATGGAGATGGTGAAGGAGAGATTTTCATCCGGTCAGGAGAAGGAATCTACTGATGGAAATAGATTACAAAAGTGTTTTGTTTCTAATGGAGCTTATGTAGAAAATTAATTTAGTTATTTTGATAAACTATTACATTTGTCTGAGAACTTTTGACTCTCCCTCTTATGTGAGTATAGATGTATACAGCTACTAGCTAGGTTGGGCTAGATTTAAACTTTTTTTTTTTGCAATTTTTTTCTAATATTTGGTTCTGTATTGTTTTTGTTTCATTCTTTGCTCTTATTCAGTTCCAGTAGCAAAAGGAAAAATCCAATACATCTGCTAAATTTGTTGAGTGAATGAGATTTTTTTTTTTTAATTGTTAACTTAGAGCAGAACAAACAGTAAAACAGCATTTCTGAAAGTGCTCAATTTTGTCCAGAATGGCATGGATTAAAATCTTCATTCTTTAAACTCCCATCATATCCTACCTCCAGGTGCCTCCTGTTGATCTCATAGATGATCTCCAAGTGACGTGGAAGGAGGTTTTGGAAGAGGTCAACGGGCCAGCGCTCCAGAGCTTCAGGCAGGACAGTATGGTTAGTGTAGGCACAGGTACGAACTACGATGTCCCAGCTCTGAGGAGGACAAGGATTTTATCAGTGAAAAGATCAAGACAAATAGACACACAACGACAGCAAATTTATAGGCCTGAGTTTGTGTGCATTAAAAAACAATATAATTTAGAGTCGAATGACTTTCAAAAGTTCAGTCAAGCTTTTTTCACATGTAATGAAGATGTTTTTAAGGATACACAATGACAAAAGTTCATCAGCTCAAAATTGTACCTGTCATTCTAATTACTGTGTACTATTATATTTATCATATCTGCGTCATGTAGTTTTTATTTATGAACCCTAAAAACAAATTATATATTTTTAGATCTTTCAGTGTTCAAAGCCAATAATTGGCTGTTCTTGTTAATAAAGTGTTTCTGTACGTATATAAAATAATATTAGGATTATGGTTTAATAATGTATTGCAATTTTGTGATGATGAAGTCCCAACTACTAAAACAAAAGTATGTGTACAGTTTCCAGTGTTGTGTACATTCAGTCTATGAGTTAGTGAGGCTTACGTCTCTATTCTTTAAAAACAAAATCACAAGATAAGAATGTTTGTCCTGATGAGTTTTTCCAAATAAGTTGCCTCCAAACAATGTAGCTGATCTGGGCCTTTATGTCTTTAAAGCAGCTGTATTATTTTAGGAAAAGTGGATGAATGCTGGACGCAATTCATCTTGAAACATGAAAACTAAGAGGCACCAACATCGGAGCTGCTACACCACAGGCTGAGACAGGATTATCAGGACCAACAAGACCACTTAAACTTCGTGGATGCCTTATTAATAAAACAAGCTAATGTAGCATTTAGTCAGTCTACAAGAAAAAAGGAAAGTACAGACACAAAGACATATTCCCTGATAAAATGATTGAATTTTACATGAACAGCCCCACTGGAGGTGTACATGCTGTACCTTCTCCCAGGTGAGTTTCTCCAGGTCCACTAGGATCCTCATCAGCTCAGGAATAGCCAAAGCAGGATGGGTGTCATTCAGCTGGATGGCCACCTGCAGACCACATACATTAAGAATTATACAAGACCGCAGAGTACAAAGACTAAAATAAAATAATGTACGTAAAGTGCACTGAACTAGAACTCCACGTGTCAGAAATAAGTTTAATCTGTAAGCTAATAAATAACCATTTTCACCTGAAGAAGTAGTGTTCAATCTGAACACATCTTTTGTCATGTCATACCTTTTCTGGCAGTGTTGAAAGGTCAAGTCGCACATATTCTGTGGAGCCAAACTTGGACGCTTTGAATCGTCTGATGATGTCTTGCAGTGTGGCTGCAACAACAAAGTACTCCTGCTTCAGACGCAGTTCCTTTCCTTCAAAGAACTGAAATGACAACGCAGAAAAGCGCCATCTCTTAATCACATCGCTGTGCAACACACAGAGACAGAATGGCCTGAAGCTACAACCCTATTAAAGCTGCAATGTTTTGGCCACTAACAAGAAGAGAACTCCAAAACAAATGAGGCACGATCGAGTGTTTACACCCTGTCAGATCATGTGACATCTCATATTTCCTGCCCTGTGGAGATGTAAATGCATTCTCAGATGTCACATTTACTTTACAGATGCAGTGTCATAATTCTGACTAAAATGATCAACTTAATACACAGAAACGCATGTCTGTTGTGCTTACGTTGTCATTGGGGTAAAGGACTCTGGAGATGTTCTCAGCCAGGTTTCTGTCCAGCACAGCTTGGATGTAGCCTCCGACGTTAACTGTGGAACGACAGCTGTTATTATTGTCATCTCATTATTGTCCATTTAGGCAATGAAACAACCTGGTTCATCATAAAAAAATAAAAATAGGACATATGGCCCTGTAGCTCACTGGTATGTTCTATCAAGATCAGTAACATGTTCAATTTGTGAGGTTAGGTTTTACTGTACTGTTTGCAGGTTTTGAGTCCTGTGGGTGGTACTTTCACTGGAGGATAACTCAACTAATAAATGGAAGTCCACATATTACTTCCCATCAGTGCTCAATCGTAACTATATTGATATCTCTAACTATTTACATTTTATGAGCCATCAAAATATGGACCACTGTACGTAAAGGCACATTTTTAATCATTCAAAAATGTGTACAAAAAAAAAGCAAAAATCTAGATTTCTCAAAACTGAACAAACTTTGTAGACATCGTCCCAAGGAAGCTACAGAATTATTTATTTTTAAACGAATCCAACCATTGGTTTTGTCAGACAAGATACTTGAAGAGCTTGCCAATGAAGACGACAACAGTGCCTTCACAATAGCTCGTGTCCTATCGGCCGGTGAGCTGAAAACTAACTGCACTGTACTCACAGTCTTTGAGGTTGAAGTCACACGGTGCCTTTGCAGACCACAGCCTCATGGTGTTGACGATGTTGTTCCTGTAGCCAGGGACTGGGGTGTCATATGGGAGGGCCAGGACCACCTAGACAAAAAGCAAGAAAAACAAACATGGATAAACACACTGGTTTTTACTACATTACCGACAATTTACCCAGGTTCATCTGTGGGTTTAAACCTGAGCAGGTTTCTCTAACACTGAAGCAGTATTCCAGTTTGTCCTGCAGGTGAGAACTTTCATCCACAACAGTTATTTTCATCACTTGATGTTTTGTTTAATCATAATAGTTTATTGTAGCTCAATAAAATAGCCCTTACACTTTCCACATATAACGGTAACCTACAAAACATGTAGGCTCAAAACATGTCCACATTTTAAAGGAGTGATATTTGATTTTTTTTTTTTTAAATGCAATTCTACATTTTAAAACTTTTCCCTGTGCTCTACATAAACTGTAAATGCTCTGCTTGGGTCTGAATTCTTCATTAATTCAACTCCACAG
>JAPTMW010000011.1:9363040-9374064 GCA_029822955.1 Ostorhinchus angustatus
CCACAGCAGAGGGATGGTGAAGGAGAAGAGGAGCAGGTTCACTTGATTTTACCAACTTAAGTTAAAAAAATTAAAATCTTTTTGCTTTAAAGGAACCTGTGGACTTTTTTTTTGGGCACAAAGCTGCAACATACTGAAGAAGAAAGTGAAACTTATTATGCTTCGAACATCTGACCTGGCTTCTGTGCCTCTGTTATACTCTCTGTTGATGTGTTTTTGCAGCGGTGTTGAGAATTCACTGCTGCTGAATGTATATAGAGGAAACCCTGCACATGGGTTCTGCTTGTGTCCACTCTGCTTCCCGAGTGTTTGTGTTCTTCACATAGGCTACGTGTATTCATTTGGTACACCTCTGTACTGTATCAAAGGCCCCGAACCGAAACGGTTTGGTACAAACAAATGCACCGTTACACCCCTATGGTATACCGATGGAGTGGATATCTACTGCATTTCTCAACACCAGAATTGCGTTGTCCATCTTATTTCATTTTCAGCTCATTTTTCCCAGTACATTTGCACCTATATGTGTCCTGTGCAGTATTAGAGGTGACCTGTTTTACACTGAGTATCAGTGTTCCTTTACGACTGAACTGAGGCCACTGTGTGTGCGTATGGCACTGGTTGTTGACTTAACTGCACACTGCTTGCTCATCTGACCATCACAGTGCTTTCAGCTAGCCTGCTAGCCTCTTGACCTTTTTAATGTGACCTGTACGTGTGTGTCCTAAACACACACAGGAACTCACGCACAGTATTCACAACAGAGCCACAACCCAAACCATTATTACAAAATACTTTAGTGGGTATAGTTAGAGACATTTGTGTCTACATGACATTCTAACCATATTGTAATTGATCTGTTTCCCTTCCTGCCACATTCATTTCAGAGCTAACAAGAGCCCAGCTGAAGTGTAGGGCGGCCTGGCAGTGTGTTGGGGGAGGATTACTTGTGGTTAGCAGGCCTGTTCACACATTAGCAGCACACGCATACACAATGCTGGTGAATGGACAGAACATGGTATAATCTTAACAAAGACTGATTTGTTTTCAGTTAGACTGTAAATACCAGATGGACCAAATTTCTTATACTGCTATTTTAGACATAATTTGGTTCTTTATTTCAAACAAGCTGTCACCAAGCCTCAACGGATGTGGACAAGATTTGCATAATATAACAGGTTTATGAGCTTCAGGAAAAGCACACCTTCATCAATATACAACTAGACATCTTTCTCAAACATTAAGTCTAAAAAGAAGAGAAAATGCTAATGTTGTCCCAGTTCCCTAGGAGAATCCTCAATAAACATCTGTTTTTAACAGCACACAAATACAGAGTTCCCTCTTGACACAATAGTTTTGATCAGTTTCCTTCTTCTGACTATTAAAAAAAATGGAAAGGAATCTATGCTTTATTAAATAAAATGACACTAAAGAAGACTGACTGTAGAATAAGTAAACTAAAATAGCCCTCACTGATCAGGCTGTGTTTTAGATAAATAAATAAACCCAAACTGCAGACAAATTCCAGTCTGTGGATGTTTTGTCTCATCTCTCAATTTCACATTGATACAGTGAAATAGGTCAGTAGTACCTTATCTCTTCTTGTGTCAAGACACTGCTGTGTGCCAGATTATGTAGAAGACAAAAGATTTGTTGTATAATGTGTCATATGAGGATGGTGTGTGTTGCCTTTTTAACAATGGGTGTTGTCGGTCTGTCTTTAAGCGAGTTTTGAGGCACTTGACCCAGAGCTGCCCTGTACAGACTGATACTTCCTGGGTTGCTGCACATTGTCATCTGTGTGTATGTTTTCTTTTCTTTTTTTTTTTTTTGGTCCTGCATTACCCTGTGCTTTGAATGGTACAACACAAATGCATCAACATGACTGAAACACTGAATTGCACTGCATAACATTGGTTAGAGATGGACTAATAATGGGTAGTACTTATTTAACATACCGTTAGTAGTGGCAGAACTTGGCTACAATAATGGACGATGGCTAATATTAGGATACTAATGTGTTCTGAGGGAAAATAATGGCTCAAAAAATACAATTGCTCCCACCTAGATTTTTCTACAGTTTAATATTCAGTTCCAAGTTTATTAATTACTTTGATGTTAATATGCAGTGTTTTGTATTTATTTAGGAATTTTAGATGTTCACTTCAGCATTTATGTTTCTCGTGAAGCTAAAGATCATTCCAGATTCTATCAGTCGATCAGTTGATTATTGGAGTTTTCCTGTTCTAACTAGAACGGCCTTTAAAAATCTACCATCAGTTGACTATGATTTTAGTTATTCTGTTTTTCCAATTAGTGTCAGTCCTCAGACTAACTAATCTGCTACTACACACAAAAGCATGATGTTGCGTCCAAACTTCCAGTCTCTACAGAATGCTTTTGTATTCAATAGAGGCTTTTGCACAGGTTGGAAATGCTGTAGTGCACTGGTTCTTGTTCAGTTTTAGCCTCTATAAATTACATTTTTATGATTTTTTTTTTGTTTTTTTTGTGTTAACTATTAAGTAAAATGTTGCAGTCAAAAGCAGCCAAATAACATGAGGGTACTTGTTAATACTAAAAGTGAAGCAGTGTCTCTCAGGTACAATTCAAATCTCAACTTTACACATCATATCAGTAGATCAGTCGTCTGTAAACTTTCCTGCAGCTCACATTACAACAGTCCATTTACTGAGCTGGCAGCCTCTGGCTCTCTAACAGCTTCACAGTGTCATATTTACAGGCTTCCAATTAAGACTGGGTTAATGGGTTCCTATCCATCAGGTTAGCCAAAATCTTTTTCACTTCTGTCAGGAAAACATGTGGTGAAGTGTGTAGGTGTCTGAATTATCAGAGGATCAAGTACAACTATTTAGGGACATGATTTATTCTGCAGCAGCCGCTATATTCAGCCTCTTAAACGATTTCATCAGTATCATTTCCACAGCACTGTTTTTTTTTGTTTTAATAAATTCATATTTGATCTTTAATTATGATCTTTATTTTTAATGAGTTCATCTAATCTTTCTTGTTGCTTCTTTTCCAGATTATGTGTATTTTGAGAACTCCTCCAGCAACCCTTACCTGATCCGGAGAATAGAAGAGCTCAACAAGGTTTGTTTTCTTTGTCTTGTTTTTTATTATTTCATGGAGTGCTGCACAGTCTGGTGGTTAAATGATAAGATTTCCCTGCGCATTTGGTATTGCCACCAAATTCTGTAGTGTTAACGCTTGTCCTTCAAATGGTATTGACCGTATATTGTAACCCGTTTTACCTCATTTACTTGTATCATTGAGCTCCACTGTTACCTTTAAACAATTAAAAACAAAAACGGAAGGGAACCCAGTTTGTCCAAAAACTTTTTACCATCCTTGGAGAGGTGTTAAAATCTTATGTTTTAAAAAGGAAGTGGACTCTTTGTGTGTACGTGTCTGTGTGTGTGTGTCTCAGGCATCACAGAAAATCTGGAAAGAGCTGACTGCTGCAGTTTAGGATACATGTGTATATTTGGTCAAGTAAGAAACTACCAAACACAACCAGTTGATAGGACCAGTATTTTTGGAGATATTAGTAGTTTTGGAATAGAATAGCCTTACAATCACATTACTATGCCCATGACGGTTGACAGGAAGTGCGGAAAGTGCTGCATGACGGGAAATTAAGTTAAAAACAGGAACAATGCATTTACTAACTTCAGTAACTAGATATCGGTATTTTTATATTGTTTACATTTTAAAGAATGATTTACCAAACAGTTTGTATGTCAGTACTTATAAAACGTAGAATAACATCTTTTCCCAAAAGTCTGCTCTCAGCATAAAAACTACTTGTAGAACCTGTGGTTCCCCATGGGTCAATGTGCTAGTTTGTTTTTAATACACATCGTGGCCTGTTGATCTACATGCAGATAAGATCACACAGAAGACAAAATTAGTACATGTGATAGAATGTCTTTTTACACCAGAGACAAATTCGTTTTTCTCTTGTTTTTGCACGTTGTTAGTACATTTTGGTCAGCAACAGATTTTGACGGCTGAAAGAGGCATGATTCTTTGTACCAAGGTCGATGCCAAGTCATTTGGCAACAAAACACGATCAGCCAGTCAGGATGCTTGTTGCAGGGTCACACAGATATAGTCCACGTGTTCAGATTCTTCTAAACTACAGCTACATAATAAAACTATAAAAAGCCCAATCAGGAGTAGTGATAAGTACGGAAGGATCTGTGAGCTGTAATAACGGTGGATTTTACAGCTCAGCTCAACAATTTGGAAATAAACTCTTGCTCTCACCTTGCCACAATATGATAGTCACAAAATGTTGCATTTTTCTTTTTTTTCATTTGACAGTTAGCAGCAGGTTGTTGTTTTAGCGTAATTGCATTGCATTTGTTGTGAATTCAGGGGGTTTGTTTTGCCTTTGGTTGTATTATTTGGCAAATTTTCTTTTTTTTTTGCTAATTTGTGGTACTTGTTTAGAGATGTTTGACTTATCCCAGTTCAAAGTGTGGGCTCTGCTTTTTCCTTTGCTAAGGGAAAGGTAATATCTGTTAAAGGACAAATTGTAGACAACAAAAGCATTTGTTTTGGACATAACTGTAAGTTACAACAAACAAATCACTCTCCTGAAGGTGGGTAGAAAATCATTCATGATCCCAGTCGGATACAGTATTTATTCACATCTTACAGTGAAAACCTGACCACCTCCACAGTTACTAGCAGGTGTCCTGTAAACAGTATGTAAAGTGTATTTGTAGTGTTTCCCTCAGTCTTCCCTGCACACTAGCCTGTTGGTTATGGATACTGTAATGACAGGCCTCTGTACAGGGGCCACTTATATAACAGTGGCAGCAGCAGCGTATGACACAGGCTTGTTTCCCAGTCAAAGGATTAAACTCATTTATGTAACACTCTTACATTGAAGGGCTTGTGCTGAGCACCAGGAGGACTGCATCGTCCAGAGTGCTAATAGGTGCTGAGCTGAATGAATGGATAGTAAGAGAGAGAATGTGACGAGCCGTAGAGCTCTGGGCTGGAAGCTGGAGCTGGAGGTGGAGTGTGGATGCAGGAGAGCTCTGTCTGTATGCCCTTTGATTGAATCTACAGAAAATCAGACTTGGCATCCTCCACACCTCAAGCACTACTTTGACTCTTTACATTATGAAGGATTTGTAAACCAAAATAAAAATGTTATTTTAACTGTTGAGCAGTTTAAAGTACCACAAAACATTTTTCTTTTTATGAACGGGATAATTAGCAGTTATCCTTTGGTGATGTAGGATTCTTTTGACCTCCAGTTAGTCTTTTCATGCTGCAGTTATCTACAGATATAAGTGATCAACAAGTGATATGTCTTCTCCAGGAAAAAAAAAAATTCCCCAAATATTTACAATAAATAATTCAGCATGACACAGTTGTCCTGTGTTTGCAGTTGCCCCCTTGGAGTTTTAAGAAATGTGAAATTTCAAATCAAGCTTCAAGTTTTTTAAATTGTTTTTTTATTGTATGCGTTTCATCCACTTTCTTTTGCTTGCTTTCATACTGCAAATTAATTAACAGACTAATTCGTGTTGCCTGCTGTTTGTGTCACATCACGGTCGGACAGGTTTCACACCTGCAAATTTGGATTGAATCATTCTACAAAGTTCGATAGCTTGCACTCGGCGAGGCAGATTTGAAAGCACCCTCAGCTGTTGACTAACACAGTGGAGCTGCCTTTCTGAGAGCTGGCCATAGATTTATGAATAAAACTGCATGCGTGACCTCAAAGATCCAAATCTATGAAGGTTACACTTGCACTGTGAACTTAATTTTTTAAGGTGGCTGATTTTGAATATTTCACAAGGCTGCTTTTACATATTAAATTTTTTGTTCCTTCTCAGAAATGAGATGATGCTGTTACGTGCTGATAAATGTTAAGTAGATCAAAACATTCTTTTCCATTTATAACCCCTTTTGGCAAAGCTTATGTTTTAATTACCTGCATATTTTTCAGTTGAATTATTTATATAAAATAAGGTCACTGAGGGCAGACATAGTTAATTAACTCTTATCATCATTAAATTGTGTATGAAGTGTTTTATCAAATGCAAAAAACATCTACATTTTATCTGTGTATCAGCCAACAGACACCATGCTCTATAAATATTCCACATCAGCTATTCATAAACCCATATCAGTCAACCACTACATGCACATTTCTGAATCCATAGAGCAGACAGACGCACTACAGACTTCCATCATCACCATGTGCTCATGAATGGGGTACAAGACATGAAACAGCTCTACTAAACATAGCAAATTATTGAAGCAAATCAATCAAGTCCGGAAAATAAAAAGGCTTGATTTGCAAGTTTTTTTTATGCGCTTTCATTCACCAATTAATAGCGGTTCCTTTTTGCTTTTTCCTTTTTGGCCACCATGCTAAAATGTGCTTCACAGCCCAGTTCCGCTCCTGGGGGCTTGAAGCGTCTCCCTTTTTGGTGTATGCAAAACAAGGACAGACTCTGTGACCTAAGACATGATACACAGTCTGCTTTCAGTGATGGCACACTGCTCTACTGATGTACAGGTGGCAGTAATGCTCTGGTGCACCAACAAGAAACAGAAGAAGAAGAATGCAAAATGGTAAACATCCATAGTGTATTTGAAGTGCGTCAATCATTGCCTTTGCCTGCACTTTGTTAGGCCTTCAGGACACTCAGTGTGTTGAATGTAAGCATACGTTCTGTTACAACAGAGCTCCATGGGGTGCTTTTCTTTACCAGGTGAATTTCCACAGTCTGAAAATAGAAACTGTGATGCACTGTGTTTTGCAGTGCAGATGTCATTATTCCACAAACGTGCCACCACCTTGTTTTGCAGAGTGTTACACCACCCAACGACTAACTGAAACAATACTCTGAACATTTATCTGTTCCCCACAGTTTCATAGCAGAATGCAGGGTTTTTTGTTGAACATGATGCTAATGTGACTGTTCCTCAAGGCGACGAAAGCTGTTGCTGTTTCACATGAAGAACCCGACAATGGCAGAAAAGTGAGAAACGATGCTAGCTTCTGAAAGTGGGCTAATAAGTGTCAGTTAAAACACAGCAAAGCAGCCCTTAGCACATCCACTGAGCTGTTTTTCCTCTGATGACCTGAAAAGGCAGATGGACAGCAGTGTTGGCTACCTGTGAAGGGTCAGATATGCTCTGAAATAAACACAGACATGAGGTTCTGTTGATCGCAGTCTGTCAGGTCTTAAGCAGATGGCAGACATGGGCAGTGGATTCAGATAAGTGTCATGCTGACTATCAGGGCTGACCAAACAGAGGAGGGAACTGAATTAAGATAGGAGGGAGAGTCAAAAAGTTCTCAGACAAATGTAAGAATACATTTATCAAAGTAACACAATTATTTTTCTACATAAGCTCCATTAGAGTCCAAACACTTTTGCAATCTATGCTTCCATTGGTAGATTCCTTCTTTGTAGAATTGCTGGGGCTGTGCATTGCACATTTTGAAAATAGGACATTTGTCAGAGAACTTTTTGACTGTCCCTCATTCCCTCTCACCTGATTGTTGATCATTTGTCATTTTGTGTATAGAAATTGCAGCATGTTGAATGTAGGGCTGCAGGGGATCATCGCTGTAAAGTATTCAACAGCATGGGAATTGAAGGGTACCATACTGTACATTTGCTTGTCTGTGATGTTGGGGCGGGGACAGACAACCATGCATGTACAGTTATCCTCTCCCAGTTATATTCTGAAAAGGAACTACAGTTTAATGACATTGGTTTCCAAATAGATTATTTTTTAGTGTTGTCCCCTCATCTGGGCACTGAACTTCAACAGTTTTATCATCAGTGTTGTTTTCTTACCAGAAGATTAACTCTCCTCAGCATCATTGCATGCAAATAAATGGCTTGTATGTTCACATACAGCTTGAAGCTGTGGTAAATGGGTTTATTTTTTATGATGTTAAACTGCTTTGAGTGGTGAAAAATGCAGATAACTATAACATACAACTAAAGAGCTGTACTGTAAAGTGCATTCTGATTTGTATTTTAAGTGCGTAATACTATGATGCCATGAAACTGACATTTTCCGAGATGGTTATCATACTGTAAATGTTTCATTCTGTTGCAAACCTACATAAATGTGAGAATTTGGTGTTTTGTGTCGTTGCTAAGTTGTTCCATTTTCCTATTACAGACTGCCAACGGCAATGTGGAGGCCAAGGTGGTGTGTCTGTTCAGGAGGCGAGACATCTCAGGCAACCTTAACACTCTGGCTGACAGCAATGCAAGTGAGTAGCAGTCACAGCCCCAAACCCCCCCCCACATTCATCCCCACTCTTCTTTCCCCCTCTACAGGCTGAGAGAAGGCATGATATGGCTCGCTGCCTTTAATGAACCTGCTGCTCATTGTGTTTCACATAAAAAGCTCCCAGCAGCTCTTCAGCTTTTATGTTGTAAATAGCACCAAGGCCTGCTTCAGGGGGAAATAAAGAGCATCTTTTTTGTCTAAGACTCGGTGATGAATGCTAGTTTGGAAAATAATTATATAATAAGACAAGTGTGTTTGTTCATTATTAACACATTTAATGAGTAATTCATGTAATAGCTGTGATTCCAGGTCAAACAGAGCAGTGTACCTGCGTCTTTAATCAGGGCGCGTCAGATTATAAGATGATTTATTCATAAGAATTGTATCAGATATTTTAAATGAAAAAGCCTCTTTAATTTGATAAGCACCCTCGTTACAGTAGCATAATCTGTTTACTGTTGTCGTCAACATGTTTTTTTAAAGTGTGCATGCACTGTGATTACATGACTACGTGTTGTACTCTTACAGATAAACTACATGATTTTAGAGATGAACAAACTGAGCACTCTTTCAGCTGGCTCCACAGGTTCTAAGTCTTTGTGAAACTTAGACTTAAATCCTGAAGACATTTGAACCAGTATGTTCTGTTGTAATTCTCTCCAAGATTATTAATAAGTCTAGCAATTTTGCAGGTCAGCAACACAGTTTGCTTTGGGTCATAGGTGGCAGGAAGGGGGAAGACAAGCCTCTCACCGTTCCTACCACTGGGTAACAAAAACACAGGTTTGGAATCACACTGATTGGTTTCACACAGGTGGTTATCAACTTATACTGTCAACCCAAAGTGGCAGACTCCAGTTATGAGCGAATTTAAGTGGAGGGGGTAGTTATTAAAGATGACCAGTCACACACATGGGCAGGTCTGGAACTGAATATCTTTTACAAGGAAAAGAAACTATAACTTTGAACAGAAATGAGGATTTAAAAAAATATAATATAGGCTAAAAGCAACATTGCAGCTGCAGCAAAAGCTTGGAAAGAAAGTTGATAAATTACATGCTGTAAGAAAGTGAAAGTTAATATGATCAATATCATCACATTTATGCACAGAACTCAAATTGGTAAATAGGCTTATGGTCTAATCTTATATTATAGTGGCCAGTTGGTGTTAGATGCTTTGCTCTACTATCTCAATGCATGACATGTTACCATGGCAATATACCCCAGTAAGAAGTAAACCCCCTATGATACCGAAAATCTAGGGTTAAACCAGAGGTTACCTTGGTAACCCTTTTATTCCTTTGTGATACAGATTAACCCCTGGTGAAAGAAGGTGTGTTGATTGATATCGTTTTGGAGCTCTTGGTTGTGAAATGTTGGTTGTCTTTTTCTTTTTTGCCTTGTCAAGATGCAAACACCCAAAGATTTTCTGAAAGGATACTAAATCTAATAACATTTAATGTTTTAACACTTGGCCAAAAAATTATTTGAAAAATATTTAAGATGAAAATGTAGAAGAAACAAAAGTTTGGCTCTTTGTATCTGAAGCAGTTGATAAGAACCTAGTTTACTGAGTAAAAATGCAAATGAGACCGAAGACAACAAGCAACACTCTAATTTTCATCAAAAACCCATTTGTGAGTTGGACAAATTACACTGGTCTCTGTGTGCAGCTACCTCTGAAACAAAAGCCCAGGGACTATCTACAAAGTGGGACACTGAAACGAAATAAATCATCATCAAAAAATAAGGGCATTAAAAATGAAGACGTTTTCCCCAAAAGACAACTGTTGTATAATAACTAGTACAGTAAGCATTGAATATTTTTCCACAAAAAAAAATACAAAAGCACGCTTGTCCAAACAAATTACTGTTTTATAAGTACCAGAGGAGACTGGATGTGGAAAGTAATTGACCCTGTACTGTATGAGATTAAAGTCAATCGAATATGTTGTAGTATATGTTTGTGTTAGTATACATTTGGTCCCTTTTCTCATGAATTACCCAAACAGTGGAGACAAATGTCATGAAATGGACCCTTTGAATAATGGATGTCTTGTTTGTCAGTAATACTGTCAGTGACCCTGTATATTTGTAATAAACAGATTATATTAAACACAAAAATAAAACAACTCTGTATATAGTCTGCAGTCTGTTCGCAACTTTGTACATTTAACATGTACGATCAATAATGCATCGAAATTCAACTTTGATAAACCTACAGAATAGGGAGTTTCTTCTAATTGCAGTATCCTGGTTAGTTTCTTTTAGTATGACGGTAATCTTGTGATAGCTCTTGTGTGCCTGTACGTCCATGGTTAGAGAACCAGCAGGAAGTGCTTACTAATTGTTAATTTCAGCATAGTTTTCATGGTGCTGATTTGCCAAAATTAAAAACAAAAAGGACTGATTCATGCTTTCAGTATAGTTCCTCTTTGCATCAGAGTTGTGATAGTAACTCAAAAAGATGTAAGACAAAGAAAAGGATGGAGCTCCTCCTTTCATATTCATGTTTGATAAAGGCGATTAGTAATGATTCAGAATGCAATTTTCAACCCTGTCTCTGTAGAGCAGGCTCCGCCCCCTGCACCCCGCCCTGATCAGCATATGAGCCCAGCCTCCGTCTGTATGATCATAGTTTTGCAAATACAGTAACTATGTGGTAAATAAGCAGCTGGAACTACTGCCATGAAATGTATACTATGAGCATA
>JAPTMW010000011.1:9382661-9393573 GCA_029822955.1 Ostorhinchus angustatus
AATATCTATCAATCTAATACCCAGATGTTGTGTGTTTACAATGTAGAGGGTCAAAACAGAAGGCACTGGTACTTTTAAGAGACACTAAAGGAAAAAAGACTATGGAGGCCCTTAGGAATCTGACTTGGATGTTTTTTCTCCCATTACTTACAGACTGATCCTCAGCAAAGTTTCATTTTATTTATAGATTTTGATTGTATAGGTAATTACAAGAACATAATTGATAATGTTACGTCCATAGTTTTCTTAAGACTTCTTGATCTTCCAATTTCTGTTTGAGAAAAATTGGTTCGGAGAATTGTTGTAAAAATGCTGAATGCGTAGAGCCTTTTGCTGCATCCCACTCTTAATGTAAATTCAACCTGTTGGATTTTCAGGTGAATCAGACAACCGAATCCAGGAGAAGTTGGAGACCAAGGTGTGGGACCCCAACAATCAGCTCAAAGACCCTCAGATCGACCAGTTTCTGGTAGTGGCAAGGTAACGCTCCTCTCCCATCTGTCACCCACTTGCATCATCACCACCCTTGATCCTGTTACCATGGTGACTTGTCACTTTACCATCAGGACAACAGCTTTTCTAGATAAATGTCTTCACTTCTGTGAGAGTCTCATAGGAAATAACATTTATTTTTATGATGCGTATGTAGATCAGTTTATGTAATTATATTTATTGTGTAAAATACATTAGGATGCATTTATTTTTAATTTTAAAGTCAGATGATGGTGCAGTAGAAATATTAGCTGGTGCAAAACAGTCTTGAGGTTATATGTGTTAAGTTTGCTTTTGGAGGGAATTGTCCAACAGCCTTTAGGCACACCGTCAGCAAACTGCCATCTGGTGGCCAGTTATTGAAAATTCAATAGTTTACACATTACTATAAATCTTTCCCTGTGGTAAATACCAGCGGCATTAAGCTGAGAGTGGGTGTTTGTTGCAGAGCTGTGGGGACTTTTGCACGAGCCTTGGACTGCAGCAGCTCTATCCGCCAGCCAAGCCTTCACATGAGCGCCGCTGCAGCCTCCAGAGATATCACACTGGTGAGACTCATCATATCTGCATGTGGAATTGGAATTGGCACATTTGTAGGCCTTGATAGTAGAGCTGTGAAACATGACCACGTCTTGTGCATATAGAATATTATACATTTTCTGGAAATTTGGGGAATAGTTTCTATGAAATCTTTATTTCCTCACTTATGTGTCATCTTATATATGGTGTCCCTAGTGTATATAAGTAAGAAATAATGCCCACCAATGGAGCTGTTGACTAAACAGATTAATAACTGGCAAATTATTTGGCCAAAAATATACTAATATGAAATGGTTTCATTTAGAAAATTATTCTAAAACTTAAGTTAAGTAAGATAATGATTTTACCATGGTCATTCAGCTTTGCAATGGTCTCTCATACAGAAATAACAGATTGTAAAATGCTTTAAATGATCAATCCAACTAAACAATTTGTAATAAATAATTGCAAAGCTGTATTTGTACTTCTAAGTAAGGGTAATACTCCCTCCACTAGTGCCCCCTCATCACCTTCCACATCCAGTGGAATGACCACTGATCCGCTTTCTTTTCTCTCCCAGTTCCATGCTATGGATACGCTGCAGAAGAACAGCTACGATCTGGCCAAAGCCATGTCCACCCTGGTGCCTCAGGGGGGTCCAGTGCTCTGCCGCGATGAGATGGAGGAGTGGAGCGCCTCAGAGGCCATGCTGTTTGAGGAGGCCCTGGAGAAATATGGCAAAGACTTCAACGACATCCGCCAGGACTTTGTAAGCTGCTGCCATTCAGTAGAACTTTGCAGTAGTTTTCCTGTGTACAGTTTGTTTTAAAACATGTTTACGCCCTCTTCAGCTCCCCTGGAAGTCTCTAGCCAGTGTGGTTCAGTTCTACTACATGTGGAAGACTACAGACCGCTATATCCAACAGGTAAATAAAGAGCATGAATCCAAATCTGACTGCATGTTCATGACAAACTCCTCACAAACCACTGTATTTCTTTTTTGTCAGAAACGACTAAAAGCGGCAGAGGCAGACAGTAAGCTGAAGCAGGTGTACATCCCCACCTAGTGAGTACAACTGTGAACTGCAACATACAGGACTTCTGTCTTCAGTTATAACTGCTGTTAAATAAAGTGTCTTTGCTGTGTCTGCAGCACCAAACCCAACCCCAATCAGATCATGGTGCCAGGCAGTAAGCCCGGTATGAATGGAGCAGCTGGCTTTCAGAAAGGACTCAGCTGTGAGAGCTGCCACAGTAAGTCCACTCTTTACTTCTGCTCTGACATTGTGATCGCAACAACTGTTGGCTGCTCTGGTGTTCTCACTGACACTGTTACATTTTAGTGAAGTGAAACCTCTGCTCTACTGTTCAGTCCTGCAGGATACATGCTTTCTTTTCTGCAGAAATCTGAGCAGCTTTACAGGTGCTTATGTAGGTCTGAAAGTCTTCAAAAGTATGCAATTTTGAAATGCTGTTTTGCAGACCTTGAAAAGTCTGGAATTTTGTGTGGAAGTGTTAAATAAAGTACAGACCCCTGATATTTACCCCGGGGCGCTAACGAGGGCATGACCCTTATGGCATCATGACATACCATCGGATGCAGAATGGAAAAATGCACAATTTGGCTTTGGTTTGAAGTTGATACGATGATGTTGACGGAAGTTATGGCAAAAAATCTATTTTTGAACTTTGGCCTGTATCTCAGCTGTACTTTGGCCTACTATTGGCAAAAACTAATCGAGTCCACTAGAGAATATGGACAATCATTTGGACATGGTTTGATATCAATAATGCATGAAATGTGACCTCTAGAGCACATACAGACAGACATATGAACTGATCAATACGATGATCAATGACCTGACTGTACAGACCATGTGTTTATACTAGAAAGTGAAATCTGAAAAATGTAAAGATCCACCCCAGTATAACATTCTGCTAGGGCTGGAACTGCATGTCTGTAAATATGTTGCTTTACATGAAGTGACATGTCATTCTTTTTATGTTTACCCGCAGTTATGGTAGTCCACACCCATTCAGTTTGCTGAAAGTAAGACTTAATAACAAAAAAAACAAATTCATCATCTCACTTTAAAAAAATTTCAACACTTTTGATGGAGAACACGTGCTTATTCACAGGGTGGGGGCTGGATCAAAAACACTTGGCAAAGCAATAGCTATACTAAACAGATCCGTACACCAAGTAATACCCGTTGAAGGATTCTATTTGTTGTGTAATGCTTCAGGCTGAGGAAGAGCCATGGGGTCAAAATGTTACATAGCAACAAAAAAAAAGCCTGAACTGCAGCTATTTCCTCCTATGATTCTTTAAACAGAGACCTAATAACATGATACTGTCCACATTTTGTAAAACTGAAATGACCTCCTATGGTGTATAAGGTTATTTATATGTGAACGGGCCCATAAAACTAAATGATGTGGATTTCCATTAATACCTCTCAGCTGTCACCTGTACATCTTCCACGTTTCAGAAACATGTCCTCTCTTTCTGCAGTTTAGGTGTCAGTGATTCTTACAGTGATACTACTCTGTTGTCTTCAGTAGGACACCCAGAACTCTCCCTTGTATCAACAATTTTTTTTTAAAAAGCCGTTTTAGATTTTATCCATAAATCATAACACACTGAGCGTCTTTCAGTCCGATTGATATCAGCCTCTAACAGACTGTTTCTGTCAACAGCTGCTCAGTCTCCTCAGTGGTACGCCTGGGGCCCTCCCAACATGCAGTGCAGATTGTGTGCCTCGTGCTGGATTTACTGGAAGAAGTATGGAGGCCTGAAGACCCCCACTCAGCTAGAGGGTGCTGCTCGAGGAGGCTCTGTAAGTCTGTTTTTTTTTTTTGTTGTTTTTTTTTTTTTAACCTGGGCCATTGTTTGGTGGGGGGGATGTCTGAAGAAAGGAGCTTGGACTTTTTGGAATTGTGCATTTTCAAAGTGTAGCTGTTTGAACCATTTTTCCAGGATCTCCTACCCTACCTTTAAACCAAGATATGATCAAATGCGCCAAAGATAACACAAAATTTGTAATCATCCGTTCATAGTACAACCTTTATTTGGCTCATTCAGTGAGTTTTAGCGGTACAAAAATAATATTAGTACTGTTGGATCAGATTAGTGTTAGCTGTGCAGTGTAAAGCTTGTTGCGTTGGTGTTTTGTTTTATGAATTATTATTTTTGTACCTTATGCTGGTCTCGGACTGTTAGATGGTTTGAAATATTTGCTCATTTAAGGGCTTGTTTGAATCGTTCATTTTTCCAAAAATTGGTTTTCTTGAGCTTTTAGCTGATGTTCTTCTGGTAATGCAGATGTGCAGTATATGACTATTGTTACAAGTGTCGCATGGCATTACCACGGCAACACAGACTGAACAAGCCTGAACTGAGCTTAACTTTAATATAGCACCTTTCATACAGTCCAAAGTACTTCACCTCAGACAGTAAAACATTTAGTATCTGATACACTTGTTACTCTTGAGGCTGTGGTGTGTCCTCTGAAAGTGCTCTTCGCTGTGTCCCTCCCTTCTTCCAGGAGACAGGCCCCCGTGGTCACATGACACGTCAGGAGGTCCAGGGCTTGTCACCGTTCACCCGCAACGAGGGCAGAGCCAAACTTCTGGCCAAGAACCGCCAAACATTCATCCTGCAGACCACCAAGCTGACCCGTATCGCCCGGCGGGTGTGTGAGGACATCCTTCAGCCACGCCGAGCTGCACGGCGGCCCTACGCCTCCATCAACGCCAATGCTGTCAAGGCTGAGTGTAAGCATACACACACAAAGCAGAGCAGGGTTTCCATTAGCTTGTAATTACCGTATTTTGATTGAAACATCTTTTGAAACTCTGTTTTTTATATGCTTCAGTGAATCAAAGATTGAGTCCTTTTAGTATCACAAAAGTAAAGATTCACACATCACCTACACAGTGATCTTTCATTCTCTGTGATACTAATCTTGATTAAATAATTCCTAATCGTCATATTATTCAATCTGAGACGAGGCAAAAAGGTTGATTATTAAAATTTAAATTCCATAACTCAAACATTCCTGCACAGCCGCTGTCACATCTGTATTTATTTTTGTCAGACAATGTCATGGTTTTATATTAGAGGTTTTTATCAATACAGAACACAGGGTTCCCACAGGGTCTTAAAAAGTCTTAAGTCTTGAATTTACAAATCTGCATTTAATACCTTAAAAGAGTCTTTAAAAGGTATTAAATTGAATATGTTAGGTCTTAAGTTGTGTTGTCATAAACTTGTTAGCTGTATTTTGTTTAAACTTGTCTGGGAAATATCCAACATGCAAAGAAAGTGACGTTAGTTGACTCAGTTCCACCTGTCCCAACCCGACAATTTATGTTGAAATTAGGAACCAGTTATCGCTAACTTTGCAGCTCCCGGTTAGAAACAATGACAGAACATTCAGCCCAACACATGTGCAGCTGTTAGTCTTCGTATGGTTGTGAAATAGGCATTAAATTCAGTCTTAAAAAGTCTTAATTAGAACTTGTAGGAACCCTGAGTGCAGCAGTTTGACATTGGCTTCATAGTGAATTTAGGTGTGTTAAAAAAAACTACATCACACTTTGTTTTATTGATCATTTTCTATTGTCAAATTCATTTTTAGTTGTAATTTTTCTGTCAAATACATAACATTTGCATTTCTAACATCAAATGTTATTTAAACATCACCAGGACCTTTCAGATTTTTCTGGTAAAATGAAATTCTCCACTCACCAAACAGTAAAAGTCTTACTGGAAACCTTTATACAGACCCTCCTACAGTAAATACAATGCATTACCCACAGCACTGTCTCATCCTCTTTGTGCGTCTCTTTAGGTATGATCAGGCTGCCCAAGGCGACAAAAACCCCTTTAAAGACCAGAGTGGTGCCCCGGCAGTCACTGGCCAACATAGTGCAAGATTTAGGTGAGTGTGTGTCATGTGACTTCTTTACAGCGTCAGTATTCCGTATGTGGCGTTTTCCGTGTTTGTTGAGTGTTGTTGTCTCTGTGCAGCCATCTCAGCTCCTCTGAAGCTCAAGGCATCTAGAGGTCCCCCAACGCCCATCAACAGGAACCAGGCCAGCCAGCCACGTGTGGGACAAAGCCTGCTGGGAAAGAGAGGCTTCGATAGCGTCAGTATTCACACACTGTCATAAGGAGCTTTCAGTAGAACAGTGGCTCTCAAACTTTTTACAGTGGAGTACACTCTGAAATATACTTTTTTAGCCGTTACCCCCAACTCTCGCGTCAGCATTACTGATTGAAAAAATTTGTTCCCGTGCCAAAGGTGTCTGTTTGTATATTTAACTGTAATACATTAAAAATAACACATTTTCTAAGCAAATTTTGTGTGCAAAATATAAACTGAAAAGTGCCCTCTTTCATTGATAAGAGAAATAAATTAATTGGTCATCACATAATAATTGAACCTTTCATCAACCAAAAATAATTACTTAATTACTCAAATTAAACTCATCTTGAATAATATAAAATAGAAATGTTCTTAAAATATTACCAAAGCTTAAACAAGATGATTGACAATAAAGCTATTATTTGGATGTAGTTATTGCGTTTTATATATCTGCATTAATTCTCATTATATATTTTGTATTCAGTATATGATGACTTATTTAACCCATAAAGACCCAGTGCTACTTTTTGTGGTGGTTCCCAAAGGATTTTTTCTCCATTTCTACCTTTCTTTTCCAATTTTTTTTTATTATATTCTTCTTTGTATTTTGCTTTCTTTTTGGTGTAAATCAGGTATTTTCCTGTATTTAATTCACAGATCATGTAGATGTTCAAGAAAACTTAGAGTAAATTCAAAGTTAATTATAACAAAACAGAGCAAAATGAAGAAAAAGTTCCTTTTTTAGCAAAGATGTTGCTAACTGAATGTAAAAACAAGTGTCTCCTTCCACTGTCATTGATCCGACCCTATGGATTTCACTGGTGAATCAGTGTTGTAGAAGATAACGGTGTTTCCATGGTAACTATGGAGCCCCTGAACGTCCGAATGGGTCATATCTGATGACCGTGAAAAGATGGCAAACTGTATTTTACACCCATTATTTACATGTCTTGTTAGGTTTAGTGGATCAATAGGTATTAAACACTTCAGATCAGTAGATAGTTTGTGTTGCCGGTGGCTGTTTGGGTCTTTATGGGTTCATGTATTTTTCACAAAAAAATTCAAGTACCCCCTGGGCTTCTTCCCAGTACACGTACCCCCATTTGAGAAAGACTGCAGTAGAACATATTCGTCAAGTTTTACTCTAGGATTTTGTGATTTCACTGTGTTTCAATACAAGAAAGTAGCTTTGTCTGGTGTCTTTGCGGTTCTCCACCTGCTTGTGCTCATCCATGCGCTTGTCTTATTGGTTCACAGGCGTCAGGGGTGCCATACCCAGCCAATGGGAGGCCGTATGTTTCAGGTATGAGGTCCTCCAGCCAGACAGTCATCAAGCGGCAGAAAGTCAACCAAGGAGAGGCGCCCAACCCGGTGGTGTTTGTGGCCACGAAGGACACCAGGTACGTACTTACTGAAGCCTGCAGTTAATCATCTTCTGTAGTAGAGACCAAAATAGAAATGAAAGATAAATGACATCAGCCGGTGATAATTCTATGGTCCTGGTAAACAAAAACTGAACAGACACACAGCTTTATCAGTGTCAGTCTGAACACTGAGATGCTGCTGCGTGGTACCAGCCTGAGGAGCAGACGATGCTGAGTTCTCATCTTGCATTTGCTCTCGAGTGCATCTGGTCACAGCTGTTTATCTGACATGGGGAGGTTCAATATGATGACTGACAGAGGAGCACGTCCAGGCATTTTAGAAGCAACCAAGGTGGCTGTCCTTTGGCCTATAAAGTGAACTGGACACTATATTTTAACAACAATAAAAGCCTTGACTGGGGGGGAAATCTATGTACTTTGAAGAGAAAAATGGCTCTGATTAGATATAGATTTTTGTGTGCAAACGTATGATAACGGATACTTGCAGGTTTTAGATGAATGTAGTGCTACCGTGTGCACTCAGCACTCAAGATATGTTTATGATTTATTCACTTTAGATTCCAAAGTTACATTTTCTCTGTGCAACAAAAACATGCCATTACCTGCTGAGAAATTCACTGCATCAAAACCATAACAGTGTTTAGTGTTAATTTAGTGGTTTCAGTAGTAGAGAGAGAGAAATTTAATTTTAATAAGATGAGTCGAATAGATGATGGATATACTTATATACAGTTGATGCAGGCATAATAGTTACAAATATCAATTCAGTTTCAAGTTCAACAATTTCGTGCCTCTCTGGTTGTTATTATCACATCAGATTTGGGCATTAGATCACACTACTCTACAATTTCTTAGAAAATATTTGCTTCAGACATTAAATGTGTTAAATCTTACATACTTTAATAAGATGAATCTGAAAACAAGGTATAAAAGTGCTGGTTTGAGTGTTGGTCATGTTTTTAATATATGATGGTGTGTCATTGCACATATATGTTGGTTTATGTACCTTTGTGCAATGGATTTATAAATGTTCCACTAGATAGAACCTGAAAATGTGAATGTGTTGTCATGTGCAGACGCTGTTTTGAGGTAGATCTGGTAACTCTGAGACAAACATTCCTTTTGAATTAAACCCATTCTCTCATTCATTCTCAGAATTTCACATTTTGGCCCAAGACTATATCTTAAAAACTACAACCAACTAGCACTTTTGACTTAATATTTCTTTATTAGTGACTCAAATTTGGTAAAGTTTAACTACACTGAGCAAAAATATAAGCGCACCATATGACATTTTACATTTTAATAGCATTGGGTGTTGCACACTATATTAAATCGCAGACAGTTTATTTTGTTGATCAACGTGGTACAGATTACTGTCCGTTAGAACACAATGGTGGTGTGTGGCATTCAGGAACATTCATGTGGACACGGTGGGGGCCGGTTGAAAGAAATCACAACTCCATATCCTGTGTGTCCCATCACTGGCTTCCCGTAGAGCGACACATCGTCTTCTCATCGAGTTGACAGTGTTGTCAGTTGTGGCTCGTGGAATGTTATTCCACTCCTCTTTGATGGCTATACAGAGCTATGGGATGTTATCCGGAACTGTTCCCACATGATTTGCAGTATCTGTGGTATGGTGACATCTGAGGAAATGTGACATTTTGCGGTGTCCTTTAATTGTCCCCAGTATCAGGAGTGTCTGAATCCTGTTAATGCAGTTTGAGCAGCATCTGGACAGGCCACAGCTGTGCTGTGGGTGGATTCACTGGAACACTGAGCAAGTGCTCACTCACAGACATGGACACAAAGTTTGTAAAATTGTAAAACATGGTTAATTCTGTTGATTTGTAAACAAAGACATCATGAGGTCATTTTAGGCCACGCGTCTCATGTTACACAAATATTATACATGGTGTGTTTATATTTTTGCTCAGTATACTTTCATTCTGGAAGCATTTTACTTGTAGACCAGTGTCATTTGTGAGTAAAATGGCTGCTGTTGTCCATTGGTTCTGAAAACAGCTGCATCCACCCACACATCAACATCAGTGGAGGTGGATCTGAGACATTATATTACCTTGATTTCCTGATTAAAAGACTGTTTTATCAAATATTCAACAGCAATTGCAGTTTTGTGCAGCACATTACATCGTGTGTGCAATCAGGTCTACTGTCATTTTAGAAACACTGAAAATATGTTCCATCTTCCTATTGGCTTTTTACACAATTCCTTATATTGCAGCAGCATTTGTACTTGTCTGAACAACACGTCAGCTGATCGACTCCAGACTAAGACATGATCATCTCAGTCCTGTTCATGTCTATACACACTCCCTTCATGGTCTTTCTCAGCTGCATCTCTGACCTCTTAGTACCATATTTACGCTGAGATCAGCTTTGAAATAAATAGGCTGTAGACCTTAATTACTAATTAATTATTAGACAATAGTCTCAAATTTGAGATGGTGAGCCACAGATATTTTATCCAACTATATTTATTGATCTTTGAATTTATTTATTTTTTTAAGCTTATCTGGATGAAAATCCACATTTCTGATGTTTGCTTTAAATCTTAATCCCTTAACCTTTTTTTTTTGTTTGTGTTTCTACTTTCAAACCTGCTTTCAAAACACAGCTTGACTTAATTCATCCTGCTAATCACATTCCTACATTAAACCTACCTCCAAATGGTTTTATATGTATACTTACCCTTACATTCATCTGAAATGCTTGAATAAATAAAACGTGTCTTGTTATAGCTCAGTCATAGATATTGTCAAAATGAGTGTAAAAATCTCATGATAAAAATAAAAACAGAAAAATGAATAAAATAAAAACAGCATAAAATGTAGAACACCCTGATGTCGGAGAGACTTTCCTGAACACCTTTTTATTTATGCTCCCTCTATGAAGCACTTTAACTATGAGTTTGTGTAATAGGAGTTATTGTGATAGTCTTTTTGGTCCTGTATCTGTTTATTCTTGTTTATTCTTTATTGAGGATCCCCATTAGCTGACGCACAAACACCAGGCTCTTCTTCCATGGGGTCCGTCAGACTGGTTCAAACTTTCTGTCTTCTTCAGGGCTCTGAGGAAACATCTGACTCAGTCCGAGATGCGCCGAGCGGCGAGGAAGCCTCACATCCTGGTCCGGATCAAGTTGCCGCCACCGCCCCCTCGTTCCCTGGCCATGCCCCTGCTCCCCTCCAGCACCAGCGAGCCCATCGTCCTGGAGGACTGAAGGGACAGCGGGCAGGGTGTCTCTGAACAGGACATGGGGGTCGGGTGGGATTAGGGGAGGGTCTGTGCTCAGCACAGTGCGCCATACCAGTAGTCTTTAATTTCCCCTCTTTTCAG
>JAPTMW010000011.1:10216192-10231864 GCA_029822955.1 Ostorhinchus angustatus
TTTTTTAATGCAATTTCCAAATTAAAAAGAAAAATTGGAGAAAAAGCACAGTATTGTTATTTTCAACCATTTCATCATACTGTTACAATCATATACAATTAAATGCAATCTGACTTTGTCTGTAGAACCCACAACTAAGAGCCCAAACTGGCACATGGATCAGGTACTGGAATACTAGTAAAATACACATTAAGGAACGTTTGTACGTACAGCATCATGGTCCAAGAAATGGGAGCAGATCTGTGGTGCAAGTGCGCGGGCGTCTTTCGGACTGGAGCCCAGATAGGCCTCGACTGACAGATAAAACAGCTGGTGTACACACACACACACACACACACACACAGTCACAAGGATGCAAGGAACCGGACACACAGTGCAATGTTCAGAATAAATTGTTAATAGTAATACAGTAGATGTAATGTTTTCATTGGGTGTCAGTATATTTGCTCTCAGTTTTGTATTAACTGTTGACTGACCAGAGGGTTTGGATCCAGAAGTTGAGTGAACACGTATCTCATGAACACCGTCATGTGTGCTGGCCGTGATTTCAACAACTCAATGTCCTGGAACGGGCCGTCCATCTGACAGGAAGAAAAAAAATTATTTCAATTGGACCAATGTCCCAGTATCTCAGTGTCATGTTTGATCATGAGTCAAGTTGAATTTGCGAGGCTGTCAGCTTCTGTCTCTATGGTTATGTTCAGACAGCAGGTCTGAAATCACAATTCAGATTTTTGGGTGATTTTTTTTTGAGTGCTCGTTCATATTACACATTAAATGCAACATCTGTCAGTTTTGAGTATGAACTGAACGTGACCATGAAGTGACCCCCAAGTGCACAAGAGGTCCTGACATAATACGTGACCACGCAGGCACGCACTGTGTTTACCGAAGTGTGTTTTTCCCACCAATTCTTCTCCTGGGACACAGAATTGTGACATTTGTTGCATTTCAATGACGTAAAGGTCAGATAAATGCGACCTTTGCCATTCAGACTGAAGTCGCATTGCAAAATATCGGATATGTATTGGATTTAGGACCATGTATGAAAGTGACCTGGGTCAGATTTGAAAAAATTGGATTTGTGCTGTTCAAACTGTTAACAGATTGGGTACAGGTCACATATGGGCAAAAAAAAATCAGATGTGGGCCACATTTGCCTGCAGTCCTAAGTCCATATATGACTTCCTATCAGTGATCAATAGTAACTATATTGATAATAAGTAAGCATTTACACGTTATAAACCATGGAAATATGGACCATTATAAGTAAAGGTAAATGTCTAATATTTCAGAAATTCATCAAAATTTCAAAACTGTGAACTTTACAGACACTGTCCAAGAAAACTACATATAAAATCTGAAATAAATCCGACCAGTGGTTTCAGAGATGTTTGACGAAATTGCTAATGAAGATGAAGACGGACGTAGCGCCTTCATCAGCTCATGGCCAATCAGCCGATGAGAGAAAAAATAAACAAGTACTAGCAATTACCTTTCCAGCACGAGGAGCAGGAAAACACACAGCAGAAAAAGGACGAAAACATAAGAGGTTAAAAAACACACCATCGCAGACCAAATCTCACTCTCACCTCATTAAATGCATAGCCGTCATCTTCCTCATCCTCTTCCTCGGGGCCAATGATTTGTGCCTTTCCACCCTTTTAACACGGACACACACACACAGATCGATATAAATACATAAGAAATCTGAAGAACATCAAAGAGCTCCCAAGCGCACACAGTCATTCCTAATACACCCTTTTGCTATGACACTATGTTCAATGCAAAAAAAAAACATGATCTGAAGGGTGTTCTCATGAAATGTGTTGATAGTATTAATGTAAGTCAAATAAGCTGCTACAAAACTAAATAACAAGTGCGTGACAAAAGTGAAGAGGAAAACACAAATGTTCCCATCATTCACAATGTTTGTGATGTAATTAGGAAGGATAATAACGCATAAATGTGTATGACATGATCTAAAGCTTTGAGTGAATTTCATGTCGGTCACTGCCTCCAGCTTTTATTGTCAAACCAAGAATGGAAGTATTGGCTTTAAGAGTGTGAAGCGTTTAACCTGTTAAACCCTGGGCCATGTTTCCAGTGGGAATCATTTCAATGTGACACAAACGACATATTAGCTGATAGCAGAGGTTTCATTCAAATAAAACTAAGCAATGATCAGAAAGCAGTAAAGGTAAGACAAAGGACATGATCATCGCTTCATAATGCGACTTCTTGGGTTCGTTTGGTGAGTTTTAGCAGTAGAGAAATAATACTTATACTATTGGATCTGCTGTGTGTTAGCTTAGCGCTGCAAAGTCTGTCTCATTGGACTGCTGATTAGGGGTGTAACCGTGCGCTCCTTTGTAAAGAACCGTTTTAGTTCAGGGCCTTTGATGCAATACGGAGGTGTACCGAAAAATACATGTAGCCTATGTGAAGAACGCAAACGCTCAGAACCCAAGTGCAGGGTTTCCTCTATATGCATTCAGTGAATTCTCAGCGTCGCTGCAAAAAGACCCAAAACATGACAACAAAGAGTATAACAGAGGCACAGAAGCCGGGTCGGACGTTTGAAGCATGATAAGTTTCATTTTCGGTTTTTGGTTTGTTGCAGCTTTGTGGCACTAAAGAGTCCATGGGTCCATTGGGAAAATCCAGTGATCCCGCTCCTCTTTTCCTTCACTGCGCCTCTGCTGTGGTGTTACTGTGAGGTCATGTTCACAGCACCTCTGGGAATACTGTGAGGTGTTCGCAAACACTCAGTAAATTACAGTGTTTGACATAAACGAACATTGAACATTCAAAAACACCAAAATATATAACATGTGGGGTGCCTGTTGATGCAACCCCCCCCAACTGGTCTCCTTCGCTGTACCGAAAACATATTTAAAATGTATCAAACCGAAAAGAAAATTTTCTGTACTGCTGTTGTATGAAATTATTCATGACATATGCTGGTCTCAGACTAGATGTTTACCCATTTAAGTGCTTGTTGTCCAAATTGTGTTCTATTTTATGAAAACTGGTTTTGTTGATCTTTTAGCTGTTGTTCTTCTGGTTACATAGATGTATAGCATGTGTATATTCCTACAAGCGTCGCAAAGCATTACCACGGCAACACAGATGGAACTGCGGCTTAAGAGGCGACACATGCTGCCTCAGTTCAGGTGCAGCGTCTGTTGTTAAACTGTTGTATGAGTGCAGGTGCAGTTTTTGTCTCCAGATGCATAGAAGCTGTTTTTGTGACAAAGAACTAACATCGAGGCTGATTCTCTTTGATGTGGTGGGTTTCTCTGGTTTGACAGCAGCGTTAATATCTTGGATGGTATTGAAAATGTTTCAGTGTTTGCTGCAGCTTCAGAATCACCGAATATAAGAACATGGATGATAAAAGAAATGCATCAGCGTTATGTCCATCTCACCAAATCAGACAGGGGGTGTGTGTCGGAGCTCTGGCGTTGGTGTTGAGGGGTCCTGAAGGAGGATGAGGGGGAGGAGCGGGGACTCTCAAAGGCCTGGGAAGGAGGAGGAGGAGGAGGAGGAAGGGGGAGGATGGGTGCAGGAGGGGGGGGGATGAGTAGGACACATGCACACACGATCAATCTCACCAGTCCATAAAAAGACAAGGTTTACAGCCGTACCTCCATGTCTCCTTCACCCGAGTCCAGTGATAATCGACCTGTGAATGTGGAAAAATGGAAGAATACTTCAGTCTGTTTCTAAAAACATTACAACCAACGACATGTTTAGCAGGTGAGACGTGTGTTATAGTGAGACTTTGAATGAACTGGGCGATGAGGTACACACCTTCTCCTGCTATGACGTAGCTGGAGACTGATTCTGATCGCATTCCCTCCTGAAGAAGAATAAAGCAGCATTAATTTCCAGGTAGCAGATTTTAACAGGGAAAGTGTTGGCCAATACCAACATTTACAATTACATCTGGTGTAATTTGTGCTAATGTTAGTTTCCATTTCTTTATGTTGTTGTTGTTTTTAACTACACCCCCCCCCCCCCATCCTTAAGAAGAAATCATTATATCAACATTATTATGTAAATATAATAGGTTTAGCCTATTTTAAGGTCTTTCCTCAGATTACCTTTGAATGAACAGATTCACTCATTCAAATATAAAAAAAACTTTTAATACAACACGACAGATGAATGTTTGCCAGTGCCGTCACTGAAAAGATCTTATATGGTATACAGTCACAAACCAGTACTGGAAAATATCAGCAAATATCTATGGGTGCTGATGTCTAGCCAATATGCAGCCTATGTGCTTCCCACAATTGTAGTATAGTCATTTTTATTAGTTTTAAGTTCCAACCATTTTCCAAATTTCAGTTCATATTTCATTCATTCATTTTCTGAGCCGTTTCATTTTCCAGGGGGTTGCGAAGCTGGTTGCCGGTTCATCACAGGGCTGGCGTATCCAGACGAACAACCAGTCACTCTCACATTCGCACCTATGGGTGGTTTAGCTTGACCAATTAAACCAAGGTGCATGTCTCTGGATATTCCAGTAACTAACCACTGCGACACCACGTGCCCCGAACACTTCATTAGACTTCATAATGGAAGTGAATACACTTTCCTATATTATTCGCTCAGTAAATCCTCACCTGATCTTGCTGAATTTTGACCCGGACTTGGTGAGCTCTCCTCTTGGCACTTTCAATCCGCTCCTCCAGTGACGGAGACGGGTTCCTCAACTGCTCCTCCAATAGATCCTGCACAAAATCAGCCTTATGTAAACCACCAAACACTTACACAGGGGTGGTGATGTTGGTGTGTGGGGGGGGGGCACTGGACTGAATTCACTCACATGGAGATGATTCATTTGCTCTACATAACCTGCATTTTAGGCTAACAGCTAAATAAAACAATTTCTACACGCTCACATATGAGTCAGTGGCTATGTAGTAGCCTAGTCAGAATATAGCTGACTGACAGGATACTTTCAAGTACGGATAAAGTCAAAAAGAATTGATACAAAATGAACTTAAACACTCAGAAGAGTCTACGAATATGTAAAATACCAGAAATGACCCAAGATATGACAATCAACCACAAAATGCAGATTTAAAATGAATGTATTTTAAACTTCAGAAGTAATACATGACCCTTCTAGTTTGTAATTAAACTAGAGGGGTCATTATTAAATATTCCCCGCAAAAACACTGATAGAATAAAATAAAACATCATCTTTCTGTGGTTAAATCTGTGAACATTCCAATGCAAACATGGTAGTCCAGTAAGTATAAATAAAGTTCTGCTATATGTCAAGTGTTTCTCTTTCTCCATGCACCTTGAAAGTAGGTGAAGTTGTGCCAGAACCTTCTGTTTACATTTACTGCAGTCCAGTGTCGACCTTAAACTAAATAAAGGAAGAGACTATTAGTGGCATATGTGTACCTGCAGTTCAGCCTCCTCCTGTTCCAGCATTTTCCTGAGTATCTCAGTGGCATGTTTTTGAACTTCTGGGTCCTAAAAAGCATATTTACAAGAAAAGAAATTGTCAGTCATACATGTAGCTGATGATCTTTACTGTCACTGTTACAGGAACAATGAAAATTAGTTTAGCAGCAAAAACACTTAAAGTGCAAAGAAACTATAAAAATATCACAAAATTATGAAAGTATTAACAATATACACATTTTTTTCACAAGGAATACTAAAGTATACAAAAAACCAACTCTATACTACAGATAAATGAAATATATACAACATATAAAAAGATATATACAGACAATATAGGATATTTACAAGGTAAATAAAAAAAAAAACAAGGTGAATGAAATAGCAGAACGATAAACGCTTTATATAATGTTCATCACCTGTAGTGGTTTGGGTCCAGTGATTCTTTGGGAAGGGGTGCTACTAAGTCCTGAGGGCAGAGGTGGAGGTGGAGGGGGTGGAGCCTGCCCACCCAGAGACGTCCTTTGATTGGGTGTGAGGTCAGTGGGGAGGGGCTCTAAGGGCAAAGAGGCAGCTGAAGGAGGTGGACCTTGTAGTGTCAGAGCTACATATGTTCCAGCTGTGAAATAAAAAAATAATAATAATACAAGTGAGAAAAAACGTAAACAGTGTGAATGTTATTTGTGAGAAGCTCCTCCCACTTACATTTTATGAGCTTCACGACCTCTTGATGGGACATGGAGGACACCAGCGAGCCGTTAACCTGAGTGTAGGAAAGGCCGGTGGCTCAGATTAGTACTCGAACAAACAGAGACTGAAAGACTCTGGGACTAGGGTCAGGTGTGACAGAAAATACCTTTATGATTCGGTCCCCTTCCTGGACCCCAGCCTTGACTGCTGCACCACCTGCCAGGATGAGAACCAGTATAATATCAGACTCATGTACAACAATTCAGTTAGTTTTGTTTGTTGAATGGTGCCACAGTCCTGATGTTTTCATAAAGTAAAAGTTTTCGCTTTTTTATATTCAATTATTACTTAGATTGGAAAAAGCATGGTGCAACAGTTTTTTCAAATACATTTTTATAGAATGTCTTTTGTAGTGTATGTTTTTTTTGTTTTTTTTAAAGTAAAGTTGTCCCCTACAGAGGACAAAATGCATCCTCTCAGGACGATATGCCACTTTTCCACTGGCAGTATCAGTTCATTATTTGATTGAAGTGGCTCTTTTCCACTGCAGGCGTGGTAGTTGCTGAGCATAGCTGTTTGGAATGACGCAGCATAAACTATTGTGACTGCAGCTACGAACAAAGCAACACTGGAGGAGTAGGACACATTGAGAGAAGCCACTTGAAAATTTGCTCTTAATGTCCGTTCATTACCCACTAGCTTGGCTTGGTTTTCTACATCAACAACATGTTGATACACATTTGTACTGAAACAGTAACAATTCTGAATTCACCAATCCATACCTATAGACTGCTCTCACACGGTGGAAACAACAGCGAAAAAGCTGCAGCAAGTTGAGGAACCTTGATCTGATACCGTCAGTGGAAAAGGGGCATCAGAGGGTCTGATTAGAGGCTAAAATACTAAAATGTGCAGTTTCCCACATGACAAGAGGCCAAAAATACCTGCCCTCCACATAGCATGTCTTAAAGCAACCAACTTTATACAGACTGAGTCAAAAAGTAGTGGTGGACTGTAACAAAGTATTTTTACTTCATTACTGCACTTAAGTAAATTTTTAAGAACCTGTACTTTATGTAAAAGTAATACTGCATACTTTTCATTTTACTCTGTTACATTTTGCAGCATTTAAAGATATATCATGTCTTAATTGGTTTAACTTAATGGTAAATTAGTGGGTAATACCTAGTAGGGAGCTTGTAATCCACAGAATTATACGTTAGAGTACGTGCAGTACAGCAGAGAGTACGCACAATAAGTACACCAACCTTTAAAATACACATATCCTGTATAATTGGTTGTAATTCTTACAGCAGTGACATGGGCAGAGGTATAAGTCAGTTTATCTACATTGTTTAGCAAAATACCACACAGCCCAGACACTGACACAACCCACTGCATGAGTACTTTTACTTAAAAAAAAAGTAAATTAAAAAGTAAGTACTTTGTACTTTTGCTTAAGTAAGGTTGTTGATGTAGGACTTCTACTTTTACTTGAGTATATATATTTTGCAGGATATTTGTACTTTTACTTAACCTCCCAAGACCCAGCTATGGGTTTTCTGTACACGACTGTGGACAAGAGTTTCACAGTTTTATACCAAAAAAACAAAAAAAAAAAAAAACTTGTCCACTGCAAAGGACATTCCACACATTAAAAAAAAGAGAAGCATCTGAAAAAGAATGTTGCTTCATGAGGTCTCCAATGTAGGCAACTATTTAATAAAAAAAAAAAGAAAACTCGTAGTTTCCTGGATCTCAGGAGGTTAAATACCAAGCTTCAGTACTTCCTCCACCACTGGCTAAAAGTGCAGCCCAAGTATGGCTTTTGCTGTCGTTGAATCAACAATCAGAAATACAATGTTTTAAAAAAAGCACTAGCTCTCAAATAAACATGACAAATGTGTCGACAGTGGCTGTTGTGTGGTTCTGTTCTGTTCTTCTGGAGGCTCTGGTTGAATTAATAACTATTCCTACAATGGAGGGAGGGGGATCGTGATTAAAATATACACAAATTCAGCACATGTGGTTATATTTTTAGATACTATTTATCTTATTATTGTGTATCTGTTTTATTAGTTTCAGTACATCTTATCTTCTGCATCTATATACATGTATTAGTTTTATTATATTTTGTATTTTTACCTATATCCTTGTACAGCACTTTGGACGTTGTTGTAAATGTGCTATAGAAATAAACTTGACCTTGATATCTCACCTGGTCGGACATTCTGCACAAGCTTGACTCTTTCCCCACAAACAGTGAAGCCAAAACCAAGCTGGTCCTTCTGCACAACTACACATCTCTGAACAAGACCAGGACCTGACAGACCAGGAGAGAATGACAGTTCAGGCCTGGCATGTGTGGAAGTAAATTCAGAAAAATTGAACAAAAAAAAAAAAGTATCAGAAGTCACAAGTACCTGTACTCTCAGCAGGGATGTCGGTCATTGGCTCCCTCTGCTGGCCGGCAGAGGCTTTTCGCTCCGAGTCCCCGATGGTCAGACTGCTGAGCCTGGTTTTGAGGGATGAGACGAAGAACAGGGCTAAGCGTCAAATAATATTAACTTAGAACTACTGGAAGGGATATCTGAAGGGGAAAATGAAAAGAGGGAGGATCTTTAAGGGACAGACGATTAATATTTCATGGAACAGGCCAAGAAGATTGTAGGGCAGCTTGCAATGGGACGAAAAGCAATGGGAGATGACAGAAGAGGCCCAGAGGATATTTACTCAGAGGCATTGTCAGATATGTAGTCCACAAAGGATGACAATCAGAGCATATGGCGCATATGAACAAGCATGAGAGGCGACAGGAAAGCAGTCGACAAGAGAACTCACCAAGCAGCAAAAGGGCTGAAAGCGAGGCATGACAGAAAGCAGGAAAAACAGATAAAAGGAGAGAGAAAAGATTCTGAATGAAGACCGGTCTTAAAGGGAACGATCACAGAGAAACAGACCCACAGAGAGCAGAACAAATCAGCCTTTTGCCCTTTACACTCTAAGAGATTGTAAACACACAGAGCAGCCGTGATTTCTTAGAAAATGTTTATTTAAGGGAGTATGACGCTGGTACACTGAGTAAACACTGAAGTGCCTTTGGTATTATTCCAGAGGTGGAGTGACTGGGAGGCACAAAGGGCCAGTGAAAACTAAAACATGGACAACATTATTAGGTTTTAATCCTGCCCCTAAGCACTGTAACTCCATGCGGCTGAGATCATTTACTTAAATATGGAGACTGAACTATACGCTGGATGTCAAGCTAAAATTATCTGAATAGATTTTAAATTATAACTATACTTGGGTTATTTGGTACACAAGTATACATCTAATAATGCAGAGGTAAGTAAAGTTAAAAGTTCAGATAAAATAAGTACAGAGGAAAATGTTGAATAAATGGATGTTTAAGATTAACTACAGCTCTTGAAAATAAACTCGAAACTACTGGTTTGACCATTTTTAGGTTTATGAGTAGGTTTTCTCTAAAAACTTCTAACACTTCTCGAATTCCAGATAAAAATATAAATTTAGAGCTAATGTGTCGAATATATGGCTTGTGGGCCAAAACCGGCCACCAAAGGGTCCAATCTGGCCTGTGGGGAGAATTTATGCATAACATTACACAGAAGATATTAGCAATCAAGGATTTTAAAATAATTTTAGTTCAGGGACCACATATAGACCAATGTGATCTCAAATTTGTCTTTGTTTTGGTGTAAAACAAACAAATAAAAAATTTAAAATATCAAATTACATGAAAATGTGAACATTTACAAACCATCCTTTCATAAAAAATGCGAATAACCTGAACAAATCTGAAAATCCCAAAATGTCTTAAAAGTGCTAATTTAACAATATTCTGCCTGTTCCTAAATGTTTTGTGTATTTGTAAATCCACTGTGATCTGTAAGTTGTAATAATGCATTTGTATAAATGATAAGCTGAGGTATAACATTGTTAAAATTGCACTTATTTTTTCTTATGGCATATGAGGTTGTTCAAGTTATTCACATTTTTAAAGGAAACTTTATAGATGCAAACATTTTCATAAAATAATTGTACTTTTTTCACTGTTATTATTTTACTGTCCTAGCCCACTTCAGATCATATTGGGCTGAATGTGGCCCCTGAACTAAAATGACTTTGACACCACTGATTTAGAGTATTTACTTACAGAAAAAGACAGCTGGTCAAAAAAACCAAACAAAAAAATATTGCAGAAAAAAAATAAGATCACATTCATTTTGAACAACACATAGGCCCAATGTTTATTAGCTTCAGAAAAGTTAAGAAATGAGCATTTGGGTAGTATTTTCAACCAGATCTTGCATGCATGATCTTTCACATTGGCTGTTTTATGTCACTCATGGAAGAAATATGCAGCTTGGCTTTGTTTGATGTCATTCTTATTTTATAAAATGTAATTTTTTTTATCCAGAGCTGTAGTTCATTAATATTGGATTACGTGTGCACCACATTGTGATTCTTGACAACCACATTCTCTGACTAAAATCACTGGAATGCCTATCAGCTGAAGGGAAGATAAATCATACGTTTTACTGGCTCCATGACCCTTTGTGCCTGTTTTGCATTGCTAGCTCAATCTACAGTGCTACGTCAACCTCAAGCACCATGGTTTGGCAAGAGCAGTCACAGCTGTACTATCTGCATGTGGTATTAACCCCCAAATGCTGACATAAGCTCATACCAGACAGCTGTCCTACCTTAGCAAGTGGGTGTTTTTCTTATTGGTTGCCCTGCTGTCACATGACACACACACACAGAGACACAGGAAGTAGTGGATGCACATAAGAACACACAGGACAAAATTGACAGCGGGAGAAACAGAAAGGACACGTGATCAAGACAAAGAGGAATCAGACAAACAATCATAGAAACAGTGTAGTGACATAGTGATGAATGAAACTAACACACAGGAGAAATAACTACAACAGATCAGGTGTGGGAGAGACAAAACTAATACAAACAGGTCATAACACAACATTCAAACTACACTAAAACAGTGCGAGTACTGATGCCAAAATTTGTGATTTTGAAAGGGAGCTTTTTCATGTCTGTCTTGTCATGCATGTATTATTCCCCTTTCTCTCCATGTGTTGGTTCCAGGAGGTGGGTTTATCAGCTTCTAGTAAACAACCTGTTTGACTAGTTATTCCAGTGGTCAGACTGGACTCCAGATTCAGAATGTGACACTGAGCAAATCTGGACTTGACAACATGATGTGAAACACAGAAAAATCACACAGAACACAATGAAAGCAATATCCCACAAAGACACAACACCAGACAGACAGGGCAATCAGTTACGTTGCACATTCCTTCTTGAAACACAAATCCTGAATGCTGTGTGGGTGTAGGAGTAATATTTATACCTGTCCAGGGTAGAGGTGGGTTGGCGGAGGCTCATGTCTGCAGCCTTTTGACACTCCTCTGCTTCCTGGTGCGGGCTCAACTTTGTCAATGGGCTGCTGTTATCATCATCATCATTGTCGTCTCTTTCCTCTTTAGTTTTCAGTCCACACAATGGGGCTCTGTTTGATCAGATCTTCAAGCTTATGTGCATCAGCTCCTTGGAAGCTGATCACAGAGGGTAGCCCTCATGTTCCCACCCACCTCAGTGGTTCCAGTTTGGCATCAGTAGAACAATTAAACAAAGTGCTGCTAAAACTAACACTCAAGGTTACATGTGTCTATATCTAAAACGAGTGGTTAAAACAAAGGCTGCTAGGAGCTCGGTGCAGTAGAAACTAGATCAGTACAGCGTGTTTCCTCAAAGATCATCAATCATGAATGAATGGCTGATATGTCTGCTCCAGGTCATCTCCCATGCCTTTTAGTGTCTGTGAAAGGCTGCACTGGAGAGACGTTCAAAGCAAATACTCGATCATGCATAACTGACGTCCAGAAAACAGCACAGTGATAATGTATGCCCTCTTTCAAGGAATTAAAAGAAACCTAACAGATATGTGATATGTGTATTTCACTACAACAACCTATTAAGTCCCATATAGGTTGAATATTGACTGAATCGCTGGTTTGTCTCAGATATACTTGCATAGATCATGTAAAACATCAACCATCGATGCCAAAGTGACTTTGATCATGTTTGTGGTTGTATTTAGTGTTTATTTGGCTAGCTAACGCAGACGTACCTCAAGTTAAATCACCAAAAGGGCTTATTCCATATCACCCACGCTTCCAAGCTAACTGCAACTGGCAGAAATGTATATGTTAGCGACTGTAAACAACTGAACCACAAGCTAACGCTGGCTTTCCTGTACTTTCGGTCGAACCAGCTGGCTAATTAGCAAGTTAGCCGGTGTTAGCTTAAGCCGCCGAGGGGCACATAAACTGTAACACCGTGCAAAATGGGTGTTAAATGTTCCTGTCGGTTCAGATAGTGTTATAAATAGCTAACTGGAGTATAATAATGACCACCTGAATCGGTTGTGTTTTATCCAGCTAGCGTTAGCTGACTTGCGTTAGGTGTACGAACGGGCCAATGTCAAGCCTCGGCATGGCGTTTCGTGCTGAGGCGGACCGACAGCTCTTTAGGTTCGGCTAAGAGCTGCGCCAAACAGTCGGTGTATCAAAGCTAGCAAGCTAGCTAACCTGCTATGTGTGCAAAAGAACAGGCCAGCATGACCACAACTGCAGGTGTTTTAGTGGTTAGAAAAGCGGCAAATTCCAGGTCGATATATCCCAAGTCCTGTTTTCGTGCAAATTCAGGCACTAAAAAGCTGCATGTTATTAGCCCGTTAGCTAAAAGTAGTACGCTACCAGCAGAGCTCCACCTCAGGTCTTCTTTCCAAAACAAGTCACAGTGTTTGATGAGGATTTACTTCTCTCTCTTGTGGTGTGCCAGGAAATATACAAAGGTTAATCACAGTCGTCGGCGCACACGTTTAATGCCTGTTAGTCCCGGTGCTTAAATTAATGATCTCTGCTGTGTTGTTATCCTGCTGTCTGGCTGCTGATCCACCTCCATATCCTCAAAGATCAGACGTCCAAACAGCGCCCTCACCTGGGTGGACTGCGGTACTGCAGGCAGCTCTGCCAGGCTGCAATCTCAAACCTGCAGGCGATATGCAAATGTGTGGTCTACGGCAGGGGTGTCAAACATGCGGCCCGGGGACCAGATGCGGCCCCTAGGAGGAATTTATGAAATGCAAAAATTACACTTAACTCATAAAGACCCCAAACCATCAACTGATCTAATATGTTCAATATCTGTTGATCCACTAATCCTATCAATACATGTAAATAATTGGTGTAAAATGCAGTTTGTCTTGTCATCTTTTCATGGTCATCAGATTTGGATGTTCAGAGGCTTTGTCGTGAACGTGGAAACACCATTATACTAATACTAATACCGATTCACCAGTAAAACCCCTGGAGTTGGATCACTGACTGGATCGAGATGCTTGTTTTTACATTCACCTAAAAAAAATTCCCTTCTTCTTCAGTTTTCTCTGTTTTAATTGAATAACTTTTGAATTTACTGAGTTTTCATGTACATCTAAATTAAGAAGAGGAAAATCAATACAGGAAAATACATGATTTACAGTGAAAAATGTGAAATACAAAGGATAATGTTCTAATAAATCATGATACATCACTTATGAAAGGTTAAATATAGAGAAAATTTCATGTGGGAACTGCCACAAAATTAGCACTGAGTCTTTATGGGTTATGCTCACAAAAATCTTAGTTCAGGTTCCATGTACAGATCAGTAAAATATTATCATAACTGACCTATAAATACTCAAAACTCCACATTTTTCTTTTTTAAAATGTAAATATTTTCATGTAACTTGCCACAAAATGTACACTAAAACAAACTATCATTTCACAAAAAAAAATTATATATCCTGAACCAATATGAACACCCTGAAATGTTCTAAGAGAAGTGTAATACTACTAATATTCTGTCTGTTATTAAATGTTTTGTGGATTTGTAGATCCACTATGATCTGTAAGTTGTAATGTACATGTGTAATTGATAAACTGAAGCATAATATTGTTAAAATTCCATTTATTTTTCTTCAGAAATTTTAGGTTGTTCATGTTATTCGCATTGTTTTAAAGGACAGTTTGTAGATATAACGTTTTCATCATGTAAGGAAAGTTTGGAGTTGACATTATTTATATATAATTATGCTATTTTACCGGTCTGGCCCATTTCAGACTAAATTTGGCTAAACTAAAATGACTAAAATAAAATAAAATAAAATGAATTTGACACTTATGATCTACAGTAAAATTACACGAAGAAAATAAGCAACATTTTGAGTGAATAATGTACAAAATTCAACAAAGTAAATGATAAACTCACAGGTGTATGTCTAAACAGACCAAGAAAACGTGCTTTACCCTGTTATCATGGCAAAAAATTACATCGACTGCCTACTCTATATGGCATTTAAGTAAGTTAAAGCTAAATAATTCAGTTATATGCCCTCACAACCTAGTTTATACGCCATTAAGCAGTCTACTGTCAAAGAAAATGAGCATCATCCATTCTTAATGCAACAGGCTTATGTTAAATGTTTTATCCACTCTGATTTCATTACTTGCTTTTGGAAACTATCAAATGCAAACAAGTTGGCATTGCATTCAGGCCAAAAAAAGAGTGTTCCAAAATAACATGTCTGCAAAAACTCATGGTTAAGTCCTGTATCTTATCAGTGTTGCATGTGATGGGAGTGTGGAACTGACGCACGGGTAGACCTAATTCTTTCCTTTTTCCTTTTTTTTTTTTCCCAACTGACGTAATATGAATAACTTGAGAAGTAGAATTGCAATGACCTTACTGAGGCTCCGAGAGGGTTTCAACAGTTTACCAAATATGGCCAGCGTGGGGCGTGGGATACATTCTGCTGTGAGGTTTTGGTGGATGAGAGGAGATGCGCAACTGAGTACGCACGACGCACGGCGATACGGGAACTTTAACTTCCTACAAAAGCATGAAAACCCAACCTGAGCCTAGAAATAGGTAAGATTTATCATATGGGTGTCTTTTGTTGCATTCGAAAGTTTTTGTAAAGGATACCAGCTTCCGTTCTATTTTTGGCACAGGGAGAGAAAAGAGCTGGGCGCGGTATGTCCGCTATTTGGCACGGAAAACTATTTAATGTTTTATGATTTCATTACTAATAATGTTTGCATCCATATATCAGAATCAACACAGCCTATCTATTGAAGTTTTGTTTTATTTTACGCAGCCAAAGTTGTGTTAAATTAGACATTCCAGGTGTGGAGTTAGTCACAGGAGGCGTTCTTTGTTTAGCAGTTCCTACTTTAGTGGGAATAGTTTCTATGAAGGTTTATTTTTAGAGTTTGTTTCTCAGTTGGGTTATGGTTGAGAGCAAGTCGTAGGCACGAATAGTATACACACCACCAGAAACCTTAAAAGCAAACCAAAACCTGGTTTCCTGTCGATAGCAAGGGCATGAGGCCACACACACACACACACACACACACACACACACACACACACACACACACACACACACACACACACACACAC
>JAPTMW010000011.1:10757637-10769046 GCA_029822955.1 Ostorhinchus angustatus
GGCTCGAGCAAATCAGCTATCCTGGGATACCTGGGGTTGCCTAGCGATGGCAGTGGGGGCAGCTGTATGGAGAGACTTCAGGCAGTGGCTCAGGTGGCAGAAATGGGAAATGGTGGCAGTAGCAGTGTTAGCACTTCAGGAGGAGGGGACCCAGGGAGAGGAGGGGGAGCCACTAGAGGAGGGAGCACAGGGGAAACTGCAGCACTGGTATCTGAAGGAGGGGAACAGGTGACCTGGTGGCAGCTTGTGGCCCGGAGCCTGGCAGTTGCTCAGCAGCAGCAGCAGCAGAGGCCCCAGCAGCAGGGTCAGCGAGGCCCGGGTCGGAACTCTGTGATCACGGAGGCCGACCAAGTCAGAGCCTACCTTGGAGGCCTTGATCCGAGAGAAGAAGCAGGGGGTGCAGGAGGACCATGGGAATGCCCAGACTGTGGAAAGCTATTCCGAAGCCTTCAGCAAGTTGTGGTTCATGCTCGTGTTCACACTCAGAGGCCTCAAAAAGGAGGTGGCAGCAGGGAGGAGGGGAGTGGCAGTCGAAGAGGAGCAGGGCTGGGTAGAGGTGGCAGCGGTGAAGTGAGACAAGAATCTCAGCTTCACAGTAGTGGATCGCAACAAACAGGAGAAGTGAGACACGAATCAAAACTGCACAGTGGTGGATCCCAACAAGCAGGAGCACCAACAGGGTTTCACTCTGTCATCTCAAGCTTCAAAGGTACAATTATGTTAACTTTTTTTGTTTTGTCTTTTGGGTTAGGTGGTGTTTTGCTGCTGAGACATACTAGTATTATGACAGGAGTATATTATTTTCATATTGGTGTTTTGTTGTAAATACAAGGTCTCATGGGGTCGCGCACACCAGCTGTTATCCTTCCATTTTTTCTTCCACTTGTAGGAGAAAATGGTTTGACAGCAGTCTCCTCCATACCTTCAGTTCCCACCAGGGAGCGTGTGCGCGGTAGAGGGATAAAAGACTGCCCCTATTGCGGTAAAGCCTTCCGCTCTTCACACCATCTTAAAGTGCACCTGAGAGTTCACACAGGTGAGAATCTGCTGTGAGTTCAACAAACCACAATTCCTTTTTTTTAATCTTTATGAATCCCTGGAAATGTTGCGTTTCACTTTTGCAGCATTACCATTTTCTTTTTTACTCATTTACTCCAGAGAGGTGGCCAGTGCTAAACATAGCCATCTACTTCAGGCAACTGAGCAGCTCCACTGGAGCAACTGTTGTTTAAGTGCCTTGCTCAAAGGTATATTAACAGCAATTAGGTGTGTTCACTTTCTAAAATCAGATACTTTTATATCCACTCAAAGGGCGACCATTGTCAGAGATCATTAGACTTGTCTTTGCCCATCCCTCCAACAGAAAATGGTCATGTATTGGTAGATTTTCAGATTAAATATATAGTAATGATGTCCAACTATATAGAAAAAATAGAAAGAGAAAACTTACTTTATGCTATCTGCTTTGTGACAAATAGGACTTAATTTCAGACTGACAACAGCAATCATACTCAGTCTTAGTTAAAGATATGTACTGTCCATCCATCGCTATATCTTTAGTAGTTTTCTTTAGCTGTGTTTCAAACCCCCTCCACCAGGTTTTCTTGAGCCAACAGTAAGTAGAACATGTCCTTCAAGCAGATACTGCCATCATGAGCATCAGGACTCATCTATTGTTGATGTGACCTGCCTCATCACAGCTGTTTTATTTATAAAGCCTATAGCTCCTTTTCATCTCCACCACTACTTGCCTCTTGTCATTGTGATTACTACATAGTCAGTAATTCAGTGAAGGCATCAAATTATAAAAATACTCTCTTGACATCCTCTTGAGAATATTCTCGTCTCTTGGGAATTTTAGTCATTTTTCCCCCCCGCATCAAATTGAAATTGTTTACACTTTTCTTTTGAATGTGCATATGCATTTATTCATAGTTTAATAGAGCATTTTTTATTGTTAATATAAATACGCAGAATTATCCATCTGTGTGGCATTATCTGGTATTGATTCTCCAGCTCAGTGCCTCTGCTCTGGCTTTCATAGCAATGAGATTTTTAATCAGTGATGGAATACTGCCATCTCCCTTTCAACACTTTAACTACAGCTCATCTTGAGCGCCTTTCAAAGGACAACAGCAGTTACTGGATACATTTGACAGAAACTACAGACACCACTGTTTCTCAATGTGTTCCAGATTTTTTAATTTGAATGCAATAATCTTGTATTCGTCAAAATGTGTTAACACTTGTGAAGCTCACCAGGGATGTGTAATTTGATAGTGAACACGATGCCAGCATTACTTGGTCAAATTTAGCTATTGATCAAGGTTTTTTGGACAACCCTTCAGTTTATGTGGGGTTTGTTTTTTTAAATATAGTTGTTTCACTGAGACAATTTTGGATCAACTGAATGAAAGTGTTTCACAGTCTTCTTACATGTTTTTTTTTTCCAATTCTGTGATGCTGATACTGATACAATTTCAGCTGGTACTTGTTTACAAACTCAGATAACTCAAGTCCTATTTTCTTATTCTCTCTAGGGGAGAGACCCTACAAATGTCCCCACTGTGACTACGCAGGGACTCAATCTGGTTCCCTGAAGTACCACCTCCAGCGGCACCACAGGGAGCAACGTAATGCCCTCTCGGCTGCCTCCAACCCCTCCTCTACCGGTCTAACCTCCTCTATCAACAGTCTGACCTCTGGAACCTCTGGCCTGGCCAAACAGCGGCGATCTCAACAAAACCACTGCCCAGTCACCCGAGGCCCCACAGACACCTCCACCTCCAGGCCAAACCAGCAGTCTTGGCTCCTGGGGCTTCCTGACCAGCGGGAGCATCGGAAGGCTTTGGCAGCTCTGAGGGATGTGGATTTAGAAACACAGTATAGATATCTTTCTGGGGTGATGGGGGCACTTTACCAAGGGGGGATGGAAGGAGGTTGGATCAGGGAGTCTCCACCACCAAAAACCCAGAAAGTGTCTCGCCGTAAGCCTCTTACTACAAGCCGAATGGTTCAGCCCACAAATGACAAGGAAGGGCCCGCATCTTCAACCCAAGAAGGTGGATTTGAACCTCTGGACCTGTCCCGTCGTCCATCACCTGGTCTTGGCGGTATGGAAGAGGATGGACTCATCAGTTTAGGGGATGGAGGAGGCATTGGTGGTGCTGAAGGAGGTGGTGACAGCACAATAGGTGTCACACTAAGCCAATGTTTGTTCTGTCCGTTCCGTACCTCTTCAGCAGAGCTGATGGCCATGCATCTGCAGGTCAACCACACCAGTAAGTCACGGCGTAAAAGAGGCTCTTCAACTGCACTGGATGATGATGGAGCTCCCAAAACCGCCAAGTCCCACATGACACACTCTGACTCCCTTCGAATGTGGAGGCTTGTGAGCGAGACAGAGTCCCAAGCACCACAAAGCGAGTGGTCCTCAACCCAGGCTCCGAACCAAAACGGAATCTCTGAGGATGAACAGGAACATCTGGACGACGACCTTGACCACCAAGACTCCAGCTCGGCCTCGGGATCCAAGAATGTAGCAGACAGTCTGGCACTAAAGGGGAAGATGGAGGGTGAGGAGGAAGAGCAAGAGGAGGAATTAGAGGAGAATTTAGAGGACAGTAGTGTGGAGGATTCGCCAAGGCAGGACCAGGATTTGGGGATGTCCCTCGCCCTTTCACCAGCCCTGACCTCCAACCATCTGACTGAAGAGGAGGAGAGAGTCTTAACAGATTAAAATCACATGGAATGACACCCTTTACAGATTGGTACAGCGATGCTTAATGGATTAAAAAAAGAGGGGTGGAAAGTTTTGAAAAGAGGAGTTTTGAAAATGAAATCACCGGTGGCTCCTCGAAATTCGGACTGGATTCTTGACTGTTCGAGGGGTTGTGAAAAGGCCAACTGTTAACGTACGTTTCCTCCAACATTCTTCATTTACTTAAGTTCTGACAGTATGGTCCTCCACGAAATACTTCCTGTAGAAAAGAACGTGGATTCATCTTTTCAGGATTTTCTAGGCCACTTTTTGTATCTGTTTTTTTCTGATCAACTTCATTCCACTATGATGGATTTTTAAGATTGCTCCTATTTGAGGAAAAGATAGAAACGTGCAGGATCTGAGGCATCTCTCCGGAGTCTTGCATTTATTCCACACCGATGACGTGGGTACATACTGACCAAGGTGAAGCCAGGGACGCTCTCCTGACTCTCCTGACTGACTGAAACCTCAAACTTTCTCCTCCAAACACAGACACTGAGGAAAGTAAAAGTCAAGAAAAGTGTCGAGCTGTCAAACACATCTAAGCTATTTGATGTTAATTTAAAGCATGAGGAAAACTTATGCTTTTGTTAATAATTCCCTCAACTATGAATCACTGCCTTGTGTGTCTGAAGATTGTCTCAAGGTAAAAATGAAAGAAAAGTATGTTTTTTTTTTTGTTTTGTTTATTTTGTTTTGTTTTTTAATTAGAGCCTGTTCATGTGTTGTCAGTGGAGTCTCTGATATTGCTAAGTACAGAGGCTCTGCTAGCTCATTCATTTTATCTGAATATACAGTTTAAAACAATTTAAGTACAGTATATTTGTTAAAAGTGGTTCTTAGGTTTTGTGAATAGTAGTAGCTTGACACAGATGGCAGCAATTTGTGGCTCATCTTGAAGAGAAAACTGAAAACAAAAAAAGCTGATGAAATACATTATGTATTACATGATATAACAAAAAAAAAGGTCAAGACTGATGATAAAACTTAAGTGTTTACAATGGTCCAGAATGCGGGTTGGGTTGCCGAGGCAACTCACAGTCATCATTTAGATACGTGGAAGAGAACAAAACAGAGAGCGGAAGTCTTTGGAGGCTGTAGGGACATTGTTCGAGCCCCCGAACACAATCAACTGACACCTTTTTAAGAGACTGAAACTTAGAACTGTGTCAAAAAAAAGGAAGCGGTTCATTTTTCTCCGTTGGAGAGAAGACACAAGGTAAAGAACGAAAAGAAAGCAGTATCCCTGAGAAACAAACTCTACTCTTAGGGTATGTTGTCTTTTAGAAGAGTAGATTCCCTCCCTTCTTCTTTTTGTATAAGAAAAGAAAAGACAATGGTAGGAGTACTTATTAAAACACTAACAAATGCATAGACATCCCAGTAGAATATGTGTAGCTTTTGTAAAGACAAGAAAGAAAGAAAAAAAGCAGACTTTTGTTTATTTTCATTTCAAGATGCTTACAGAAAAGGTTATCAATATAGGTAATATTGATTATAATGTTTGTGAGCTAAGACTAGTCGGAATGTCTATTCAGAGCACTGTGCAAGGTTTGCGTTCCCAAAGTAGTTGTTTTTATTTTGACTTTATCGATAGACCAAACGTTTTCAATGGAAGTTGTCACTTTCTGTTGTTGTTTAAGTGTAAAACTGTGGTTTCAATAGATTTACCCCATCGATTAGGATAATTGTTGATCAGTGTGTCCAGTATCCAACCGCTGAACTGGTTGTAAAAGAAAGTTCAAACTTTTTCTGTCTACTGCCACGAGAAAAAAAAAATCTCTGATGATAAATTATTGAGTTTTAAAAGTATATTTAGCAAAAAAAAAAAAAAAAAGACTTTAAATGTGAGGCATTAATGTCCCTTAACACTGATTAACCACTATTATTTACCTACCTAGACTACTTTGATGGGGTATTCATTGATTGCAACCACACTTTAATGTGCATTAATGTGTTTAAGTTCTTTTTAGAGCACCTTATGAGTTTCGTAGTGAAAGTCCCTTAGTGGTGTCTCCTTAACAACTACTGTCAATGCCACCGTGCCTTCTGTTTCAAGCACTTCCTGGTGTATTTTGTAAAACTCACCAAATGCACTTAGCCTATATCTACACACTCTTTCTCCCACTCTCTCTGCCCTCCACTTTTATGTTTCCCCTCTTCATCACCCCAGCCCATACCTCCCATCAGTCCTTTTTTTTTTTCTTATGTTTTTACCTCTATCTCTACAGGAAGCCGTTTATTCTGGATTTCTGGACCAATCGGCCTTAAACAAGGTCACTAGGCCTTTTTTTAAATTCTAGCGTGGCTAGAAACTTGAAATGATAAACTACCTAACCCTTAGCAAGTAAAAAATCATCATAGATGTAGGGTTAGAATACTTTTGGTCTTAATACTAACCCTTGGTAAACCAAAGCCCAAGTCTAAGACTAATGAATATTATATTTAAATTCATGAGGTGCCAAAACTTGTCCGAGGTGACACTAAAGCTAATATCAACTGAAAAATAATTCACCTTTACTCTTTTCTTTTCCTCCTGTTTTCTTCCTTCCATCTCTTTCTTCATGCTTGCTTTCCTCCATGTCCCTCTCTTGTCCGTAAACTGTCTCCAGCACCACTTGAAGGTGACGTGTACTATCTGGTATTGAGGCCTTTATTAGATTTTTATTTCAGTTTGTGTGGTGTTTGTTCAATGCCGTTGAGATGGAAAAATGCTCCTCTTATAATGATAATTATTATTGTTTTGGCATTATGGTTAAAAAACAAAACAAACGTACAAAAAAAAAAGAGAAATGTGTTGTTGAATGTTGTACAGATAGCACTAGAGATGTTGTGTTTTTTTAATGAGAGCACAAACCTGAGCGATGGCCCCTTCCACTCTTCCCAGTGGCAGATGGGAATAAAACGGCCTGCCAATCATTTTAGATGTCAAATGACAAAAAATCCCATCAATTATGACAGCTTTTGAAGAAAACAAACCCTTTGAATAAGTAGCATCCCTCCCTGGAGATTGGAATGTAAACAGACGGACTGAAACTGCATGCCCAATTTTGTTTTTGCACAGTTTTGTTTTTTTTTTTTACTTGATTTTACTGTTTTGGTCTGTTGACGGTAAGACTGTAATTTGGTTTCAGTTCTTTCCTCAAACTAACAAACTTCACATATTGTGAGTAGACGCAGCTTGAAGGTGTGATAAATTCTACTTGGTAGCAATGACAAAATGGACTTTTATCCAGAATGCTGAAAAAGTCAAGCTAAAAGTACAATTTTACAGCTGCACTTTATTTAAATATTGGCTTGTTTCAGCAATGTAAAAAGAAATAAGATAATATCTGATTTAATATTGTGACCTATTACGCCCACAATCACAATGGATGAATCATTAAATGCACATTTTTCATATAAAAATGAACATTATTTGGTATTTTGCAACTTTTTTTTAAAATGGGAAAACATCCATCTATATAAGCAAACCAAGGTCATCATCCTTCTGTGAACCTGTCAAAAAAAACAAACAAAAAAAAAATACTAAAATGACCCCCGATCCAAAAAAATACCCTTTTGTATTTGCATCTTAAAATTGCACCTTAAATCTTGATTTCACCAAAATGATAAAATACCAGATTCAAAGGGTTTCACCATAACTGATCCTCCTTGTACAGCGTCTGATTGTCCTGAGGGTGTTATTTATGATAAAATGACAAATCTTTTTGAGTGGAGGGCGCCGTGCTGGGTTTGGGCTCTTGTGTAGCTGACTGCCATTGCAGTGAGGGAAAACTGATCTAACATAGTAGTGACTAATATGACTTTGTGGACAGATAAAAAAAATAAAAAATAAAACACATTAGAAATAAATTAAACAAAATACCCCTGTCTCTCTTTTTCACATCTACCTCCTTCACTTGTTTCAGACCTGTGGTTGTAAATGTGTTTGTTCCATGTGCTTTTTTTTTTTTGTTAGAAGTTGCAGATGCTTAAAGAAATATCACATCAGTTTGAACAGGGAGCCCTCTTGTGGCTTTAAGTGGAATTGCAATATTCTATAAAGCAGATTCCATTCTCATCTCATCATCATTTCTGCACAGATGTTACAGAAATGCTTCTTTAACTACATTATTAACAATGTTACAACCATCAGAGTCCACTCAGAAGAACTTCACTTTTCCTTATTCCTTATGTGTTATGGCTTCATGTAAGTGTATTTTACTTGACTCTTAATGTAATTTTAAGGATGTGGAGCGTTTGGGGGACATTTTGAGCTGTTAAGGTCGTTCCTGCTGTGTGAGCACCATGTTGTTTTACAGTAATTAATCTGAACTCACTGCAGTCCTGGAGTCCCAAACAAGGAACAGGTTGGGATAGAGTTTACTGATGCAACACCTCCCTCTAGTGGAGACATTTCACATAATACAATCATGTTGAGACCAACTTATTCTACAAAAAAATGCATGGGAAATCAGAAATAATGAATTGGTACTTCACAGTGAACAGCTTTTAAGGATGAAAATATGATGTGAATTCATTGGTAGTTGTTTTATTGGTTATTTCTGCAAAACAATACTAGGAAATTCTGATTATTTTTCAAAAGGTGCAGTTTTTTTTTTGTTTTTTTTTGTTTTGCACCTTTGCAGCATGCCCATCATTAACTAAAGTCTCGATATTAGAAATAAGACAGAAGATTGCTGACTAATTATTATTATTATTATTATTATTATTATTATTATTATTAGAGCTCGCAGCGAATCTGCTTCAGGGGGGAAATAATAATTTAATAATGTCAAACGTCAATTAACACCTTTTCCGTGAAATGCAGGGTTAAATGCTCCAGGGTTACCCTCCTTATTATGTACCTATTAGCCTACATCCCTGTAGTAGGGCAATGTCTGCTCCCCGGTGACTGGTTGAGACTGAGTGGGCGAGACAGAGAGAGAGAGAGAGAGAGAGAGAGAGAGAGAGAGAGAGGGAGGAGGGGGGATCCTGTTGCCCATAAACCGCACTGTTAGAGGCTCTAAAGCTTCCTTCCATCATCTCTACCAGAGGAGAGCTGAGCATCACTTTCCTCTCAGTCTCGGAGCATCCACACTCCACACCAGCGTTTCATCTTCTTTTTCCACAGTCTGCAAGACGCGCGCGCACTGCACCACTCCACTCCACTCCACTCCACTCTACCCACGGTTAAACCCTCGGTGCCATCCAGGTCTGGACGCGGACACACACACACGACTCAAGTCCACTTTTGCTGCAGAACTCCATCGCTTCACGTTACCAAGATGAGCGAGGTGAGTACCCGCGAGACCACCGTGTCCATCCAGATCACGGATCAGTTTTATTCACCCCCCCCCTTCCCTTCCCTTCCCTTCCCTTACCTCCACACACACACACACATACACACACACACGCAGCTTTATTTCAGTTATTTTACGCGCTGCGCTCATTTTCTCTGTCTCATATTCCAAACCCGGTGTGGGCATCACGCACCTGTAAGGAATTAACCGTGTCATTTCACTCCAGTAAGCATGCGCAGGCAGTTAGACCTGGTGTTATCTCCACACTTGGCCCGTCCGTTCACGCTCCACGCCGCCACAATCCCCGCAACCCGCAGCCAAGGTGCGCGTAAGATTGAGAACAGAATGTTTTAGCGCAGAGCTCCTCTTGTTTGGCTTTGGTCCCAAGTCTGACTGAAGCACTGCAACGAGCAGCACTGACACCAACTCACATCGCCAGTGGGCACTGTGAACATCTGGAGGAGCGCGAGTGTTTCCCCAGTGAGTGTTTTCCGTGGATGGGGATGCTCCCAAATGTCCGCAGCAAAACGCGCATGGTTTAACGTGTAAAACTGGATTTATCTGTCGAGTATTAGTCAAATACACATCAAGACTTATGAGAGGAGATGCTTTGATGCTCAGAATGGAAAACAGCTGTATTTCTGCATGAAACTCGAATGATATCATGTAGTTTGTATCTTTTTTTTTCCAGTAAATACATCATTTCAGGTTGTTCTATCCTCATATTTGCAGACTACCAAGCTGCGTGAGGAAGCTTAGATCATGCACATATTTTGTTTGTTTGCTCCATAAGCAGAGGAGGTGGAAAGCCGGGCATGAATCCTGGCCAAACTTGCTGCATATGCATCATTTTTTTTTGTCCATGCATAATAAAGTAGCTGTTTTTATGACGGAAACTGGGCTCCAGCCTGCAGGCACTAGTGCGCTAATGAATGAAGCACTAAGAACTAAGCACCAGGCATGTGTGCATGTTCATGTAAACTGCCCATGGTGTTGGCATTTAGTTTTTTTCAGCCATTCAGGTGTTAATTATTTTTATTTTATTTAAAAAAAAAACTTATCGCAGCTTCCAGTTTCAGTGAATATAGATGTGATCATTTCAGTTTGTTGCTATAAACACCAAAATAAACCAATATACAATATGCAAATTCTGCCTGAGTCTGACTTTTTGGGCTCATTCAGTCCAGATATTGTTAATTTTATGCATCTCAACTTGTTTATTAAACCTAAAAAAGGTGACCTGGAGATACCTCAGCAATGGTTGGATCAATGATATCACTGCAAAAAGGGCCTTTAATTTATTGTTGAACTGTAAAAGTAGTAACTCTGTGGTGTTTCTTTGCAAAAGCTGCAAAATGAGAAAAGATGATATGAAACAAGAGATGTATTATGTAACCTAGAAGAAACTGACCAGTAATAGAGCAACCCTTGTCAGAAGATAAAGAGATACACTTGATCGATCAATTCCGCATCGATAAGAATAAATGTCACGGTCCCTGTGGTGCAGTTATTTTCCCCTCCTCACTCTTACAGAAGTAGAACATTTACTCCAATGGGACTGCTCATTCTACACATTTATTTCAATAATCCACGCCAATTCCCTTGTCAGCTCCGGACAGCTGGGAAATGTCAGTCTCTTTTGATACATAGCAGATGATGCCAGTGCTGCATATGGAAGGGGGGGGGGGGTTATGAAGTGAGAAACACAGGATGATGCATTGAGCAGCTGCCGGTCACTCCTGCACTTCACTGATAGTCAGAAACAGCCACGTTTGGGTTGTGTGCTCTCTGCGCCTGCACCCTAAAAATGGGCTAAATGGCTGACAGCCGTGCCAAAGCGCTTTGACAAGCCAGTAAATGCCCTTAATTTGGCAGCACAGCCATTTGGAAGGAAGAAGTGCACGTGATAACGGCGCTATCTGACGCTTTGTGTCTGCACCTCAGCTCCTGCATGGCTGCACTGGCTCCAGATTCACAGCAAAGAGGTCGTAAAGAGTTTGATGGCATCGCATTGACACGGTATGCCATATATAGTGACATCACAAGCTCTCAAACAAGCGCCAACAATTATGCAGTTACTTGTAAAATGTCATATTCAGGTATTTTGATGCAGGAAAAGTCGCATTTTTTTGATTCCAGCTTCTCAAATCTGGTTTATTTGCTCATCTATAATAGCAAACTGAATATATTTGACCATTTTTATTGCATTTTACAAACCAAGAGGCTTAGACGACCAAAAAAATAAACACATACACTGCAGTTAGTTGTAAAATGTGACATTCAGGTATTTTGATGCAGGAAAAGTCGCATTTTTTTTAATTCCAGCTTCTCAAATCTGGTTTATTTGCTCATCTATAATAG
>JAPTMW010000011.1:11058573-11069725 GCA_029822955.1 Ostorhinchus angustatus
TCAGACTTGGAAAGGGACACGGTGATGTCATCCCCAGGGGGCTGGAGGACACACACACACACACACATATATATATACAGTACACACACATTTGCCTGTGGTAGGATGTATACACCACATACACACATTGCAGGCTTCTTTGGCAGAAACGCTTCAGTCTTACCAGGCTTCTGTAATCCATTATTTTATTAAATTAAGAAAACAAGGTTGTGTTTTCATGTCTTTAAAATGGGGTTAATGCATCAAAAAGGTTTGGGAGTATTACTTGTGAAGTTTAATCACCATTATCTTGGCATTGTTAGACCAATTCTCAATTAATCTCATTTGCGAATTAGTTCCGGACTTCTAGATTTAGATCGAAAGCTACTGATCTAAAATATTCCGTAACTTTTGAACCCCTAATCCTATCCTGTTGGCAGATCTGAAATAATCAATATAAAATGCAGTTTGTCAGCAGCATCAGATATGACCCATTTGGACATAAAGAGGCTCTGTAGTGAACATGGAAACACTGTCATCTTCTGCAAAATTGATTCAAGAACCACTGGTCGGGATCCAAAACCTAAAAATTGGGTGAGTTTAGGCAGATTGCTAGTTTGGGTAACTTCTTTTATTGTCATGGTTGTAATATAATTGCACATTTAGACTTTTACGCTTAATCTCCATGACTCCTATTTGTTGACCTGTTTACTTCTTATTCTGTCATGTTTATATGTCAGTTTTGTGTCTGTTTTTATATGTGCGTTCATTCTTGCTGGTGCCTCTTGGCCAGGTCATGTTTGTACGTGAGAAATGGTTCTCAAACATTTTACCTGGTAAAATAAAGGTCAAATAAATAAATTTCCTGTTTTTCTTTGGAAAAATTGTTGAGCCATTTTCATTTGCACAACAAATTATTCAAGGAAAAGCAAAAAGTACTGTTGCAATATTGATGTTTCTTTCAGTAAAAGTTATAATTGCACCACTGTTACACTGTTGGTGGGGTTTGGTGCTTTTCTGGACCACTTTAAAAAAAAAACAGGCACAAATCGAGAGTATACCCACTTCTCTAGGGACCGCTACGCCACTGAGTAAAACCCATGTTTCTTAGAGCAGTGTTTGTAGATTCCAGTCATGAAAAAGCTTTTATGTTGTTGAAAGAGTTTTTATGAACATCTATATGGTCATTAAGTTTAAAATGCAAAATGCAGAGGATGATAGAAGAAAAAAAATGGTGATAAATCACTTAGGAAAAATTAAATGTTGAAAAAAAAACCCCACAAAAGTAGTTCTAGGTCTTTAAGGGTTACACATTCACAGTATTGCTGGAAAAAAGTAAGTGACACCTCAGGCTAATGACTCGAGGGCGACTTGGAGTGAGGAGTTAGAAAACCTGAAGTCCAATCAATGGAATGAGATCAGAGACAGGTGTGGAGCTACTCTGACTGCAAAAAAAAAACAAAAAAAACAAAAAAAAACACTGGGTTTGCTACTCAGAAGAAACATCTGCTAATACAATAACCTTTGAACTGACATGGTCGCTTAATTACATATAGGAAAATCATTTAGGTCTTTAAGGTTTAATCCATAAAGACCGAGTGTTACTTTTATGGCAGTTCCCACATTATTTTTTTTCTCTCCATTTAACTTTTTTTAAAGTGATTTTTCACAGTTTATTATAATATCCTCCAGAGACACAGCAGAATAAAAGTTTTGGCTTTTTTACATTAAAGAATTATCTTGATTGGAAATGTCATGATGCAACAATTTTTCCAGATATATTTTTTATCTTTATTTTTTAACGGACTGTTCTTTGCAGTGTTCTTTCTTTCTTTTTTTTTTTTTTAGTAAATCTTTAAAACTCTTGTCTCCTACAGAGGACAAAAATGCATTGCTGGGTCTCTGGAGGATATTATCCTCTGTATTTTGCCTTTTCAGTGAAAATCAGGTATTTTCCTACATTTAATTTACTGATTATGTACATGTTCAGAAGAGATCAGATGAAATTCAAATACAGAGAAAACTAAAGCAAAAGTGACCTTTTTCAGCAAAGATATCATTAACTGAACAGAAAAACAAGCATATCCATCCACTGTAACTATTCCAACTCCATGGGTTTTACTAGTGAATCAATTTTATAGAAAATGACGGTGTTTTTACGTTCACTCTGGAGCAAATGGGTCATATCTGATGACCATGAAAAGATGACAAATTGTAATTTACACCAATTATTTACATGTATTGATAGGATTAATGGTTGAACAGGTATTTAATATTTTAGATCAGTAGATGATGGATGTTTGGGTCTTTATGGGTTAATTTCCACTGAGAATTACTGACAAAATTGAAAATCTTCTACAGCAGTCAGAGCATTGAAACATGGGGTGTGGAGCCTGTTGTAGTGTGAGCAGGTGAAACATATTTAGAGGGACTGAACAGTATTTTTATCCTTTATCCCCTATATTTAGATGATGTATCACATTAATATTTTAAAGAGAATACACACATTATAGTCAGGTTTCCATCCAAATGCATTGCAAATGTTAATGAAAATTATTACCTTCAAACATCTTCCATCATCTGCTGGCATTATCATTTCACTCCACTATTAATAATAATTATTTATAATAGTTATCATGATTAAACCCATTCACTAAGGATATGCCAAAGTCCCTGAGTGTTGTTCACTAATGTGCTGCAGCAGGAAGGTTCCCCAGTCCAGTATGCTCCACCCACATCCCCTCCTCTAAGCCCCGCCCTCAGCACGCCCACCCACATGACAGCTGTTTGGGTTACACAGGTAGTACTGGACCAGGATTACAACTACTGCTCAACATGCTCCACCAGTTGAACTATTCACGAAGACGTTGGATGAAAGATGTTCCTTCCAGACGTCATGTAAAGACTGTTTTACTCAGCACTTTCTCAGAGGTGACAGCCTCTCAGGATGGAATGCAAAGCTTTTTTTTCTTTCTTTCTTTAGTGTTTTGAAGTTTTGACTACATCAGTAAGTCAGATCCTTGTTTTTTTCTGCACATTAAAAACATAAGTGTGTAATCTAGATTGAAAATAGGTACATGCAGGAAAAAAAAAACGAGCGTACATCCACATTTCTACTGCCTCCTAAAGCTATTTGACCTGGAAAATAATCGTGAAGACAAATAAAGATAAAAATATCAATTTGAGCCAAAGAACAGCATTTTACTGGTTGTATCTGAAATCGTACTAAAAGCTGTATGATACTTGAGGATGAAAAAGAAAAAGTTGCATTACTAAATTAGCTTTGTAACTCCTATTTCATTTTATGTACTTTTTTTTTATCCATTGCTTTGTTGTTTTCAGTCCTCTATAAAACAAGATTTTTCTTATAATAGCTGCAAAACTAACACTATATAAAACCAAAGCTAAACCTAGCCTGTTCCTCAAAATAAGACCAAACTGAAATTTGTAATAATTAAATAAATAATCAACACATACGCCACTTCACAGCTCAAATAAAGACTAGAAGACACTGTTTTTGTCAGAACTTGCCATATTTTATAGTAAGGTACATACATTTACATTTCAGCCATCTTTGTGCTCACAGTAAGGGGGACAATACATCTACAGTGAACATTATGTGGCTCACGTCTCTTCAGAGCTAACACACATCCATCCATACACACTTCAGGCAAGCACACACCTCAGTCACACACACACACACACACACACACACACACACACACACACACACACACGCAAACACACGCACACACACAAATGCATCCACATAACTGTCCCCAATGCACTCAGTCTGTTCCAGTCTTTTGTCAAACCACCTAATTTAGGCTTTCTCATACTCAAGTAATGATATATGAAATACCACTTATACTTACAAAACATGTTCAACAAATAAAATAGTACAAAACGAAAACTCAAATAAAAAAAACAATCTACTTTTTTTTTTTTTATGAATAAAACTGTTATTATAAAATAAGCTTTAATAATCCCACATTTTTTTCAGCATTGTCAGATGTGGTTCATTCTGGTTTTCATACAATGGACTAAGTTACTATTTATAGGAGGAAGAGCCAAGGAAAGAGGAGAAGAAAAGAAGGAGGAGGAAAAGAAGAGTAAGAGCAACATTTAAGACATTCTGCACTGCACACGGTTACCGTGACAATTAGTTGTTGCCATGGAGATGATGTTGCATGTTTCCAGGTGATTTTCAGTGGCAGTCTTTGGAATCATTTAAAGCTACGGGGTTCCATGTGTCATGCCCCGCCCTCCCCACTGAACCCCAATAACTTCAAATATAAGTGATTGAATGATTGACTGAATGGTGGCATCACTTCAAATGACTCTCCCCAAAACATTAAAGCCCCAGCCCCCTCCCCACCATTTCCCACCCTCACTCATAGTCCAACGGTTCCCAGATAGGATGTTAAATCCCACTCGTTCTATTTCTTTTGTGATTGGATCAGACTGGAGATGGACAGATTCCACCGTCTAATCCTCCGACATGGCGTGCCACTTGGCGATCTGCCGACGCGGGTGGTCGCAGATCTCCCTCCAGTGCTCTCCTGGGGTGCCTGCCGATGATGTGCCCAGCACCAGCCGTCCGAGGACAGTGTTGGAGCTGCGTGAGTTGCCCGTGTCTGAGTCCATCAGCAGCAGCTCCACGCTGGTGTCCCTCAGACCCTCGTCGGAGGGCAGGTCAAAGACAAAGAGCTCGTTGAAGACTGGGTTGGGGGAGCACTTCTTCACGTGGGTCTTCTTCTTACATACACGCTTCTTTCCATGGTACAAGTTGATCTTAACGTATGGATCTAGAGTGGAAAAATGACACAAGTAGGTGAAAAAGATGAAAGTAAGGACAGAAGCAAAATAACATAGTAGCGATCCATCCATGCAGCGATCGCAGCAGAGTGGCATATCATTCCTTATCCAGATCAATACAGAGATCGATAGAGAGGAAATGATGGATGTTAGTGATGAGGACAAAAGAGGTTGGCTGTGTAAACACTTTGTGTGTGTATGTATGTGTGCTTGTCACTAAAGTGCTTTCTATCACATCCTGATCAGATTACTTTAGTGCAGTGGCGGTGTCATTATGGCAACTATCTCTGCATTCGAAGTAGTGTGGTCTGTGCAGCAGGAAGAGGAAAAAAGATTCATCCATCTATCGTTTTGTGGAGTATTTGAACGTGTGTGTGTGTGTGTGTGTTAGGAGCCCTGAGGTTAAGTACCTGTAGGTCCGTTGTTGTCAGTCTTAGGCAGGTGGCGAGCTTTGAGGACAACCACAGTCAGAGTGTTGGTGGTGGACTGGTAACACAGGGACAGCAGTAACTCTCCTCGGCCTGAGGACTTCTGTACAGAAACAACAGTAATGGTGAGAGGAGATTTAAGACAATCTAGAAGAAAATAAAATAAAAAGGGCAGGCATGGAAAGATGGCAGGTATGACACCCAAACATATAGTTTACTTCTTTATTTCATATACATTTATAAACAGTGTTGGGGAGACTTAAACTACATGTCGCTGAACTATGTAGTTAAACTACATTCTGCTGTAACTTCCTGTAGTTTTTTGTAGTTTAACTACTCAATTTACAAACTACAAATTTGGGCAAGAACATAAAATTAAGGAGTATTTTATAGATGCATTTTTTGTCATATAAATTGTATTTCACAATTGAAAGCAAGACAGTCCCTTTTCTTTCATCCTGAATTGCTTTGAAGGTATGATCATGTCATGACATGACAGCTGACGCTGCCTCTGATTGGCTCACCCTGGCACCCTGCTAGTTTGTTTGAACTACTGCCATGCTGAATCACTTGTAATTTTACAAGCTATGTTTGCTAAGTAGCTTCGCCACCACTGTTTATAAACAGGCTGTGTAGAGACTGAATAAGTATTTTCTGTAATATCTAGTAGTCGATATTGGAGAACACATGTTATGTAACATTTCTTGTTGAATAAATATCTGCTATCAAGACGGTGAAAAAACATGCAGCTGCTTGTACTGTAAATGGTGTCAGTGCTCAAAGTTAATCTGCCGTTAACGATATAATCATCACCTGCCTATGGTGTGCATTTCTCATGGCATAAATAGCAAAAATGTGTTTCTGAGAAACACCCTAATCTGCTCCACGTCGTTGCTCTCACTGTGTTAATGTTCTGTAATTTGTGATGCACATACACATCCCTGTCTGTGCCCACACCCCAGAGAGTTGACGCCTTCAGTGCTGTGATCGCACCTAGCAGGACCTCACACTTCGGCTCATGGTTGCCATGGAAATGAGAAGTGTAATTTGGAGACAACTTCTATGCCTGACCTGATGTTTGAGTTTCCGTAAATACAGATGTGATAGTGTATGCATGAATGCATTTCTCTATCACTGATCACAGTATTTACTACAGATAAGAAAAAGTGACGCAACATTTTTTAAAAAATTCATTCTGTTCTTTTCTACTGTTGTTGTTTTCAACATCATATTCTCTGAGAAAAGAGCCAGGTTGATCTCCATGCTGCCTGCGACATATTGATTTCATGAACTGCTCTATGCTCACACATGCATAAGCGCATACACAACCAAAGCAGCTAGAAAAAAATCTGTGCCACGCAGACAAAGGCAGCCACCACCCTTTTAGAAAAGCACTGCATGTCACCAGTATCAGTCTGATTTTGAGGGAATTCAACTAAAAATCATCAGGAGCTTGTATAGCACACACAATACATGGTGTCTGGCTGCAATGCTGTCTATTTATTGTTATTTTCTGATCTTCAATGCCTTATTGACAATCTGCAGGTGCAAACATGTCTGTTACACGACCAGGACAAAATCCTTTAGCTTCTATTTGTTTGATTTTTCATTCTAATGCAGAAAAGAGCCACTGCCAATGTCTGCTTAGACATAAACAACCTACGATTGAAGCTGATATACAGAAGGGCACTGTCTGTTTTTTCCCCACTCGGTAAGTTCTTATAAAATGTTCCTGGAACATCCAAATGGAAAATAACATGGAGTTCTAAAACTACATTTCAATTGATTGGACACAAACAGGGTTAGGTGACCTAGACCCTCTCTGCAGCTGAGATTTATGAGATTTGTCTCTCCTGCTGGGACCCAAATGATAAAATATGATAAGTCTCAACACAGAGAGAGCCAGTATAACAAGAAATATAATCCTCTGAATGATAAAAATATAGGAGCGTTGCTGAGCCAGGAGGAGAAACCTCTTAGATTTCTGAGAACCTGAGTCACATTTCCCAGCACTGCTCTACCCGAGTACTCTATCACATCAGAGATCTGTTCAGATATCACAGATAGCTCACGGTCCTCCTGGGATGGTACAAATGTGCATGAATATATCTGTTCCCACCAGGTATGCACAGTACTTTGATTTTACCTCTGTGGAGTAAAATATCAGCCCACAAATCTATAACTAAACCAGTATCATCTGATCTGACATTGCAACTGAGAATTTACAACCATGCCATCTAGTATCATTCTGAAGAGCAGAGCTAAATCAGACCACAGACACGTGATGTGGAAATAGATATCGTATACACTGCATCTTTTAAATTCAACAATAATTGCATGTAATGTAACCAAACACTTTGCATTAATCTACATTAAGACCAGTGAATTAAACATTGGGTGAGGTTGTGACATCACAACAGTAAAATGAAGAAGCCCAAATCTCAACAACAAGACTAAACTACTGCAGATGGACTGTAGTGCAACTGTGGTCTGCACAGATTCCAGGAAGAGCCGGTATGGGCCAAACCACAGATCCATAATGGTGTGGTGTAGATATCCATCCATCTAATCAATATCATATTGCCTTTCCTACTGGTGATCTTAGCATGACAGTACAGTTCAATGATCCTCACGAGACCCAGCAATGCATTTTACTCTGTAGTGGACAAGAGTTTTACAGCTTTACTTAAAGAAGGAAAAAGTCCACCGCAAAGGACATTCCATAAATAAATAATGTGTATGAGAAAACTGTTGTATCACGCTGTTTCCAATCAAGGCAATTAATTAATGTAAAAACGACAAAAAGTTTTACTACTGACACTCAGGATTTTTGTCCTCAGTATGAGACAAGAGTTTCATAGCGTTATTAAAAAAAAAAAAAAAAACACTGTCCACTGCAAAGGACATTCCATAAAAATGTTAAAAATGCATCTGAAAAAATTGTTGCATTATGTTGTTTCCAATAAAGACAATTATTTAATATAAAACAAAAAAAAAAAAAGCCAAAACTTGCACTTTCCTGGGTCTCGGGAATTAAACCACATGTATCAAATGCAAAACTAAATTTGCTCTAAGGTTATTGCCTATTACATTTCTCCTCATTGTGCACTAGTAGGTATAGTAGTGGTCAATAACGTTCTTAACAATTTTGTGAAATATATTAAGGATAAAAACTGGCATATTTTACATTTCAGAATCATGGTGTCAAAACCATAAAACTGTGATACAACTTAAATTATCAAAGTCATTCAATATCAACTGAAACATGTATATTGGTGCAAATTTAATCTCTCAAGCTCTGTCAAACGAGGGATGCATTCCCTATCTGATTACCAGTTTGACTTTCAGTGTTTTTCTCATTACCACATTGAAAAAGGTTAAAGTCAAATGTATTCATCAGCAAAATATATCCGTTTCATTTTAATTTGAAACTATGTTTCAAGTGATTCATTTAATGACGTAAAAATTTCAGAAAATGGCAGATTTGCATGTAGAATAGGTGGAAAAATCATTAATGTTTAATTATTAAATGGCTTTCAGGATGATTATATTACACAAGATTACACACTGATTAATATTGTAAGAGTGGAGGCACTTAATTTTATGTTAGAACATTTGCCTAAACTGCACTACGGTGCTTTTAGGGACCAGTGATGCTGCCACACATGAGGAAATGACGAGTCATTTTTGGAACAATTTCAAGATTTCAGGCATGTCATGAAATTAGATACATAGTAGGTACAGAGAATTACCTGCTGCAAAATAAATGAAAATTGATTCTCATTTCTGTGTGGTTGCAGATCTTACCTTGACATTCCTCTTGATGATCTCTCGGCTCATCAGGACACGCCCCTCTGTCAAATCGATCCCGGACAAGGGAACAAGGGTCTCTCCGATGACCTCATCCCGGGAGAATCTATCAAAGCTCAGCACCATGAAGTGAAGGGCTAGCTCTGACACTCTGGCCAGTGGAATCCCATAGAAGCTGAAGGTTTCATCAAAGGCAGGGTCCAGGGTCTTCCTCAGGACTCTGGTCTTCACCCGATGCTTTTTCTCTGGCAACAAGGTCAGCTTAATGTAGGGGTCAGAGGTCAGTGACTGCTCATCAGTGGGACTCAGGCCATGGGCTTCCTAGATCAAAGAGTCAGAACACTCAATCAAGGCTGTGTGAAGCATGTGCTGTTAAAATAAATGAAATAAGTGATGAAACGCAGCCACATAAACAACAAACACACACCTTAATATGGACAATGAAAGCCTTCCTCTCCGGCTGGTACTCCAGGGAGAAGTGCAGGGTCCCGAGCCCGCCATCCCTCTCCTCTCCTTGGGGCTTGTCCACAGCTGGGGTGGGGGCCTGGCTGGAAAGGGTGCTGGAAGGTGAGGGGAGGTCACGGCGGTCCATCACACCCGGTTGGGTAAACCCTGCATGGGGTGAGGGCAGCTCCAGCTCTGGGGAGCTGCGCACTTTCTGGTGGTGGTGATGAAACGGTTTGGTGGTGATGTTGCCATTGAGATCCCGTTTCTCCAGGTCCAGATGCAGAGCTGGTCTGGAACCATTTGGACTGGATGCCAGTTTACCGGTGCCATTCGGAGTCAGTGGTGACGCAGTGTGGCAGTTTCCATTAACATCAGTTTTACTGCTGTCATTAGTTGTCGTGGCAGCAGGAGCAGCAAATTTCTTCTTGCCGTTGAGACTCTCTGGGTAGATGTCGACCCCTTTGAGCATGTGCACAAACTTGTAGGGAGGAGTCTTCTGGGATTTGGTGTTTTTGCGCTGGCAACAAATCCATGCAAAGGCTGACACAGTGAAGACAAGGCCGAACACACTCACCACAGCAACACCCACTGGTACTGCCACTATGAGGAGCAACAGACAGACACAGACAAAAGAAATAAAGAATTCATTCTCTTAAGTCTCTTCTCAGACTCTGACAAATGGAACTTATATACACAAATGTTGTTGCATATCTGGCAAACAGTAAACATTTCTCCCTCAACCTCAACAGATTTTAGTGTTGCACTATGACACCTGAGTCCCTGTTCTGTGCTTGATGACTAGTACAGGCAGCACTTCTGACTCAGAGAAAGACGAAAACAACAATCTGTCCAACCCCGAAGTGTCATCATTACCAGGTTCATATTCCAAACAGACTGGATACAGAATCACAACAGGAAGCAGCTGGCAAAAGCATCGAAGTGAAAAATACAGAACGTCATTAAGCAACTCGTTGAATTGTTGATGACTCAGAAGCAGAGCTCAGAAATGTTTTAAAACCAAGGTCTATGCATTAAAACATGAGGCAAGGAGAGAACTACACAATTTTCTTTATATTCTTGTTGTGACAAAAAAACCCTCTCCTCTTAAGCTTTTGCCCTTTTTTCCAAGTTGTAAGAGATTTATTCTACTCAGTGGTGTTTTCCACCTCCTTTATTTCAAAAAGATCATTATAGAGACAAATGATAATGATGTTTTTCACAGACATGCTTCAACTTATTGTTTCATGGAGCTGAACTATGACTCAACAACAATCACGCTGCTTTTTCATGCAGTCAAAGTTAATAGGTTTATTTCAATGGAGGAAATGCAGACCATTTCCTGCTGTTAAGAGGGCAGCCCAGTGGAAAAGCACTCAGGTTAACAGCTGTACAAAAACACAGGGGTGGGGGTGGGCTGTGATCATTCACATAACAATATGGACATGTATTTGTCTTTTGAATCGGTTTCAATAACCTGCTGTGGTTCACATGTATGTTTTCATGTTTCTCCTATTGATTCTGATGTTGAAAATGCCACTTTTCAAAACAATAAATCTTTGTATTATTTGTCTCCTTGTTAAGGCTATGTTAATACCTGTAAAAGTGAACATACATGTATAAATGTATAAATACATGTAAAGAGTATATTTTGTTAGAAAGACTGTGTTGAT
>JAPTMW010000011.1:11267841-11278714 GCA_029822955.1 Ostorhinchus angustatus
TTTTGTCGAAACTAAACCAGTGTATCCTTGTATCCCTGGGTTGTTGTGTAATTGCACAGCTGAACACCAGAGAAAACACAGAAATGGGTCGCAGAGTGAGAGTGAACGAACAAAGAGGGAAAAGGAGCACACTGAGATGGAGACAGAGTTGATTATGGAACCAGTGGTTTAGGTTTTCCTACTCACTCGTAAACAACCAGCCTCAAAGCCGTGTATTAAAAAGAGTCGACATGTTCCTCAGTCAAATTTTTTAATCAGCTTGAGTGAGGCAGTTATTTTCAATGCTAATATCCTTTTTATCTGAATATTCACCTTTACAATCTCTACACAAATTAGTTGTCATAACATATCTTTGGTCATTGTACTACAAAAAAGTGCCACAAATAGTAATTGCTCTGTTTTTATCTAACGAATGTGACTCTCCCATAATAGTAGAACCGTGTGTTTTAATTACTCTTCATGATGAAATCGGGTCAGAATTTAATGAAAGCAACAGTTTTCAAAGTAACTACTGTGTCATATTTTAAGATGCATTGAACTCTACGACAGGTGAACAATTTGAATAAAATGAAGATGAACAGATAGGTATTGATAATGTTATTATTAAACCCGAGCGCTGACATCAGTGTTTGGGAAAGTTAATTTTCTACCTGAACTAGTTCAAAGTTCAGTTCACAAATTTCAAAATGAACTAGTTCATTCATAGTTCATAATTTTTTATAGTTAATAGTTCGTTCATAGTAAAAAAAAAATGAACTAGTTCATAGTTCTTTTATTTTCAATATGTTGCTGCGGGTGTTGCTGTGTCGGTGGCTAGTGTTGTTGCCAGATTGAATGTTTTTCCATTAAATATTAAGGGCTATTTACGGTGTGTTTAGCCTGGTTTTCGCCTGGAACGCTAAAGAAATTTGGCACCCTATTGAACAACGTTAAATAGATAGCGCATGCCGTTCACAGACACCAGAATGAACTCGTTCACAGTTCGTTCATCAGGCAATAATACAGTGCGTTCAGTTCACGTTCACCCAAAATATGAACGTATTCATGAACTATCGTTCAATGAATGCATTCAGGTACAACACTGGCTGTCATTAATACAAGTGGCATCTGTTCCTCAGCCTTATTGTTGGTGTGTGATTGTGTGTTGCTTTTAGCTCAGCATTTCCAAACAAATACTCCATGGCACTAATAAATGATCAAATTCCTGATCCAGGTTTATAGAGTTTTGTTACCAGCAGCTCATTAGTTATCCAGTTTTGGTTTTGTCTTTGAGAGGCTCAGTGAGACACAAAGAAACTACAGAGGATAGAGATGTGTTAGCTGTGTATAAGGAGCAGACAGAGCAGACAATGTGATGGAAGACTTGGATCCTTTATCTACTTCATCATGCCAAAGGAAGTTCCTGCCAGCTGTAGCAGTTTAGTACTTTAGTCTCTGCAGACTAATGAAATGTAAACTCTTGAACAGATTCAATTCTTACTGACTATTGTTGTGTGTATGAGACATGGATGAAACAAGTCAGAGCATTATCTTGTATTCTGTGCTGTGTGTTGGTGTGCAGTGTGCTGCACTTTGAACTGAGCATTCTGTTGTTTCCACCTAGGTATAATATTTTTTGCTTCATACTGATACTGATATGACTACTTCAAATATTTATGGTGATATTGTGAGGTAAGGTACACTTTATGAATACACTATACATATTAATGCAAACAACAGAAATTTACTGTCCAAGCAGTTTCATAGAATCTAAAAAGATGGATATATTTTAGGTACACAGTCAGAGGTTATCAGCACATGACAAATATTTTAAGAGATAGCCACAAATGTACACACCACACTGTTCAGCCTCTCAGCAGGAGCAGATAGCTACATTTACCATAAAACTGGGCTCTTATCTGATGACCTGATCTCTTTCTCAATTTCAAGACTTTGGCATTTGGAAACTTATCTCCTTCATAGTTCCAGGAATCAGTTAGCAGCACAGCAATGTTTTAAAATGATAGATTGTCAAAAAAAAAAATAAAAAACAGACCTCATAAAGACAAAGCATGCGCTATGTCTACATCAAGTGTTCTGTTTCTCAACATCACAAAAATGGTCGGATATTCTTTGAGGTTAGAAAAACAATAATAGCGATTTCCACATGGCATTTCAGATGTACTACACATGATAATAATGAAGTGGAGCCTGGTTGCACTACAGGGTGAGATGCTAATAATACAATTCTGAGGATGGAGATGCTGGGGATTGAACCCAGGGCCTCATACATGCGAAGCATGCGCTCTACCACTGAGCTACATCCCCTCCTGTTATATGTTCAAATGTAAGTTATTCAGTGAAATTGCTCAAGTCACAGTCCTTGTTTCAGCATACAGGGTTTTTCAAAAAGAATGAACCGATTTCATTACGCAATATTTTAATAAGGAAAAGCAATAAAAAAACTCCAGCCAAGTCATAACTATTCTACTCAACATCAACTTTTATTTCCCGTCTTACAAGTGTTCAATGTGTCCACCACCTGCAGCACAGACAACATCAATGCCATAAGAGAATTCCTCCCAGATGCTTATCAGCATATCACCATCCACTGAATTGATCGCTGTTGTTGTTCAATGTTTAAGGTCATCGAGGTTAGCCATTCAAAACTTAGAAAACTCCTATCTCAAATGGTCACCGACTCATTCCATGACGATGCCTGACAACTGAAGCAATGAGTCATGAAATCAGTTCATTCTTTTTGAATAAACCTATATAACTCTATCAAACTCAGCAGAAGTTGTTACAGGACATGCATTAATTCCATACTGGTGTTGGTTATTGGTCCAATACTGGTCCAAACAGCTGGATAGTAGTTATCATGAATCCTATCCATAGGTTGATCTATTCAGTTATTTTTACCAACTAATTAAATAATTCAGCAACTTTATATATGTACAGTATTTAGTCATTTGTTGGACATTATTTTACAAAGTTAGACAGCAGCATGCCTGATGATGCTTTATACACAAATTATCATGTGTCTTTTATACAAAATACAACATATTTTACATTAATTAAATTCTAGTGTCAGATCAGTACATGGTATCAACTGATACCCAAAGCATGGGAATCAGTAACAGAATCAGCATTGGTCTCGGAACTGAAAAATGGAATTGGGGCATAGCAAATTGTTAATCTTAGTATTAAAGGCTGGGAGTCAAACAATTACAGAATATTTGACAGAAAAACAGATTAAGGGTATTTTATTTTAGCTTTCTTTATGTCTAGTCTCATATAATCTGACATGGTGTCTTTGAAAACACTTGAAATTCTTATTTGTTTGCCTTACTGAGTGGATGTTTTCACAGAGATAACAAATCCCTGCTTTATGTGGCATTCAGTGTCATTTTTTTAAAGGTGCAGTTGTCAAAAAGCAGGGGCTATCGCTGAATGAACCTGGAAATAGACATATTCACCACTTTGTACATATTTTACTGTGAATGTGGGAGAAGCAGTCATCTCATTGTTGGCAGAGTGTGTGTTCGTATATTGCTTGTGTAATGTCCAGTAGATCTTGGGAAAGTTCCTACTGAATTCAGATTTTCTGTAATAAATACTGTTGTTTGAGTTAAGAATTGGAGATGCTGGGGATTGAACCCAGGACCTCATACATGCGAAGCATGCGCTCTACCGCTGAGCTACATCCCCTTGACAGATTTTTATGTTTGTGAAGTAACACCTGATGAAGTCATGAATGTGTCTCAGCATTTAATTTTATAATGATCAAAGTTATTATAAGTTATCTCTTATTTTGAGGGATTGCAGCAAAATGATTATATTTCACAAATGAGCTGATGAGTTGTTTTTTTATACCTTTATTTAAAACTGTAGGAGCATTGGCAGGAAAAACCATCTGAATTTGAAAACACACTCCTTCCTTCTGCAGCTTTCTCCTCTCAGTCCAGATGAACAGACAATTTAAATATAGAAGAGCTGACATCATTACATGAAGTCACTTTTCAAAGCTGCCATTTCACAGAGCAGAGCAGCTGTCTGATTGTTGACTGTAGTCATGCTAAATGATCGTGACTATTATTTGGTGTAAGGTTGCAAAGGGTTTGTAATTTATTACAGTCTTGATTGTTTTCTGTGATTCAGCATCAACAGTTGACTCAGACACTCACATTTCGAAAATTGAAGTAACTCGAGATTGAAGCCATGATCATATACTATTACTATTATCAAAGTGAGTAGAATATGCTGCTTTTATGATGAAGGGATGCGAGCCAGAGGATTGTGTTTGACAGATGAATACAGGTATATTTTACTGTATCTTTATTTCTGAACTGACATGTTGTCTTTGAAAACACTTTAAGTTCTTATTTATTTAACTTACTGAATGGAGGTTATCTCTGTTCCACAAATCATCATTTCCACCGTAGAGAGATAAGAAATCCATTTAAGATAATATCCAATATGAGGAAATAGCACTAACATTTTGGTAATGTATCCCCCAACAGAGATACACAACAATGTGTAGTACACTGTAAGTGTGTAGTGCAGTTTTCTCTGGCGCAGATGGCATTTTAATGTCAGGTAGTATAATACCTTCTTGCTCCTAGCAGAGACTGGCTCTGTGGAAGCATTTTGCTGAAATGAGGGTGAATATTTCCATTATGCAGTGGTCATCTTCCATCTTTCTATTCTCTGTGCATAATCGCTTTCAAAGTCCACCTTGCTAGGTGAAAGGATAACAGCCTTTGAGCTGCAGATACACACAGAAAATAGTAAGTTTTGACAAAGGCACATCTTTTGTGTGAAGTTTTCATCTGTAGGGATTTCATCATTTTAATATCACTACATGCTTCCTTATACACACTTTTTCTTATTCTACCAACACTTCAAATATAAAGCAATATATCCTGCCCTGCACTCAAGGACTAGCCAAACAATTTTAATCCGTATTCTGGACCTATCAATATCACTGACACGGAGCCAACAAAGTGTGATGGTAGGACCGGCTATAAGAGATTGGCCCTAGAAACATTTATGTTAATCAAAGCTTTGCTGGAGGATATTTCATCATTTTCAGAGTTACTAAGTTTGCAATGTCAGGATTGATTTGATTGAATTCACGTTGCGTGAATCTGTTATTGAACTGCTGTCTTATAAGAAATGGAGATGCTGGGGATTGAACCCAGGACCTCATACATGCGAAGCATGCGCTCTACCACTGAGCTACATCCCCTCATTTTAGCTCACGTTTTTGTTGTAGGTTTACCAAAAAGAACAACCAAATATTTCACACCAAGTCTTTTTTAGTAGCTTCAACTTGACCTTAATGTGAAAGACTGGAAGATGACTGTAGCACCTATATTTCTTTTCTTTTTATTTGCAATTTCACTAAACTACAGCACAATTATATTGTTCTTACTGTTTGTAATTCAAGAAAAAAACCCATTGTGTGGCAGTCCAAGTAAAATTTGTCATGAATTAGGTAAAGCAGATCTTCACAACTTGTCAGGGGCTGTGTTTTGTTTGCATTCCATCTTTATAATTTAAGTTTAGTGCATGCTGACCTCTCCAAAACATTAACAGATTAAGAGGAAGGTGTCCAATTACACTGCTTACAATCTCCCCAGTATTCTGAAAGTAGCAGGGGACCAGATGAGGTGACTGAGTGGTTCTGGAACATCTGTGACTGTGCATTCCTTTCCTGAGCATATTTGTTTATTCCCAGTGCTTTTCTAAATAATTTAAATCTATATGCAAATAAGTGTTACAGTGTCTGCACCTTCTTAACCCTCTCAGAATTTGCTTCATACTAAAATGGAGTAATATGAAAAGCTATGTGATGCATACTTAGTAAACTTCCCTGTTAAACCATTTCAATCAATAGCCAAAATCTGTTTCCTCATCATTCCAGTTTGACAAATATTCATTCAAACAGTATTAGTCCTTCACATCCACTTCTCAGCTTTGTTAAGGCATTTATGTCACATTCAAAAACAGCGTGTGCTTATTCTTGTCAAAATGGCAACACAGTTTTTCCATCTGCATATATTTAGTCATAAATCCAGGTTTCCATGACAGTTTTTACTCTATTCACCAACCACAAAACCTCTTTTGAGGATTTCTCTTGGAGGTGTATTATTCTCTCATTGATCTGTCTGCCATCCTTCCACCCGTCTGTCTCACATCCATAACTTCCATTATTGCTTTTGTGGTTTTGCTTTCAGGTAAATATTTCCTCTCACATGTTTGCAAAGACAGCTGTTATTTTGCACCTCAAGGGGTTTCCACTTGTGCTGCAGTTTGTGCTCTCGCTAACACAGGACTCTCAAATATCTACACTGCACCCAATAGTGAGCATATATTACTGTGTGTATTTAAAGTTAACAATTTTTATGAACTTACTGGTAGTTTAGGATGTTTGACAGATAAAGATGGAGATGCTGGGGATTGAACCCAGGACCTCATACATGCAAAGCATGCGCTCTACCACTGAGCTACATCCCCCTCCTGTGACTACAGAGTTCAACTTAAAACGGACGACTTGAAGTCATAATGAACACTATCAGTTTATTCATGGCTCACAGTGACAGTATGTAACTACAGTCATATTGCAAATGCAGTCTGATTTCTGATTTACCAAGAAAATTTTAATTCATGAAAATAATATAACAATCTTACATACAATGGAGTACATTTTATCTATAGATTATTGAAGAGCCATAAAGAGGAGGAACATAGAAAATAACTTGAGGGTAAATCAATAATGACTCAAGTGAATCTAGTAACACCGCTAATGGCATCATACTATAATGATTAGTGGCTCCTCTCGTGATGTTATATTTTTAGCATTTCTTTCTGTCAACAGTGGAGCCGAACAATTGTTATCACAATTGCAGTGTCAGCAAGTAGATACCCACAAAATGCTGCAGCTTAATTAAGTATAAAATATGAATGAGTGAGCATGACAACAGGTTCTCTCTTTATGCAGTTTGCTTATTATCTATGTCTATAATTAAAAAAAAAAAAAAAACTCAGTCTCACACACCCCAGTACATGATCATATGACTATCTGGTATATAGTCTATATTGAATCTGCAAATTGCAATGCACAAACACTTTCTTTACCTAATCATGCAGCTCCAGTCTGCAGGGTCACACAAAAACTGTGGTACTGGTTTTCATGAAAATTGGTGGGAAGGTATTTGTGTTTCCACCCCTGCAAGAAATAAAAGTCTAACATGTATTAGTTCAGTATATGCACACACTGTTTTTGCTCCTGCAAGACTCACACCTGATTTTACCTTTTGTTATTTACATTTAACTCTAAATAACACAGTACTGTTATTAGCAAAAACCATCTCTCTGTCTCCTCTGGACTGGTGATACATGACCTAGTATTTTTAGACTTCTAATTGGTTTCCTTACTTTTACAAATGCTTAGGTGCAGCACATTTTGGGCCAAATTAATGCTAAAGTAACTAAATTACTTTTCCCAGATCTAATAGTTGAAGTCGGTCTTCAGTAGATTTCTTCAAATTTAGTTTTTTAAGCTTTTTGTCATTTTTAATCTGCCTTATCTTTCCAAGTTTTCGTTAAATGATGGAAAGTTCTATATTTTTATTGAAAAATTGAACATTTTGTTGGCCCACTTTTGTGCCTGAGTCAGCAAACTTGTAAAACGGAAAGTTGTACCTGAGACAGCACCGAACTTCTCTGTGAACCCTGCTTCTTACTGGAAATGTATTATATTGAAATATCACATTATGGCAGCAATATTGTCAAAGTCCTCATCAAGGAAAAAACTCAGTGGATGTTCCATAGCAAGTCCATATAAATCCCCTTATTTAATAGAAATGATTATTACCCAAATTATAACTATTTCTCATGTCACATTGCATTGAAGAAGGGCCAATCGCAGCCTACACATTGTTTTTGTTTATCTGTTTGCTTGAGACCTTTGGGCTAAAGACAAGCTATTTAAAAACGGACTCATATCTTGGAAAAATAAGTCTTTGAAACTGACATCCTATCAGCAATTCTTGTATCCCTCTCTCAACAGAAAAGGATTATAGCCCATTATATCTCTTCTAATCCTCCCTGGCTCTCTTTATTTATCTCTGTCTCTTATTCTCAAACTGTCCACGACGAGAGCTCAGTGTTTTCCCCTCCAGATTTGCCTTTATTCTTTTGCCTGTCTTTATTCATTTGTCGTTTTGTTTGTTTGTCTCTGCACTTTGTATGATATAAGTAGCATTTACAGGGGACAGATATGGAGACCGAAAGAAGAGAAAAAAACAGTGTCTGTATGGGGTTGATGTGTTTCTGTTTCCGTTCTGCATGCTGGTGTTTAAACCAGTGTACAGTAAGAGTGTCCTTCTTTGCACCTTTTCTGTCCTGTACGTGTGCGGTCCTTACCAGTGTCATTTTCTTGTATAATTTCCACTTTTTCTTTAAATCATACTCAGCTTCACAGCATCTGCCTTGTTCCATCAAAGCGTAACAGAGAGATGAGAGGACTTTTCCCTCCTTCCTTCTCTTCTCTCCAGCTACTTAATTACTTTCTCCTCATCCGCCTTCTTCAATTTCATTCTTCTCTTTTCGTGTGTCTTTTAAGAAGAAAGAGAAGAAATGTCTCTGTCAAACTCACCCTGTCTCCTGACACCAATTTATATCTTAGACTTTTCATAAGTATCCTATTTTCCTCTTTCTTTTTATCTTGTTCGGGTTTATTCTTTTGTAAGACCACAGATTTATGGTGTATTCTGATGTGTCTTAACTGCTTTAGATTTTTGTGAAACTTGGTTGGCTTAGATAACATTAAAGCTATTGATATGGTCAACTTTAGGTCTGTCACAGTTATTACAAAATCACCTTTTTGCTACCGTTTATTTTGGATTAAAAAAAAAAGTCTTATTTTTGTTTGTCAAATCAGATCATCTTTTCTCATCTCATTACGGTTATTTTGTTTCATAGAGTAATTTTTTATGTCATATCTGCAGACTAAAAGACAAAGATTTTTTTTTTTTTTTACAATTCTTATGTGTATTATAAGCTGTTAATGGTGTACACATAAGAGAATCAATCAGTCTTATTTACAGTAGCTGTTTGGTAATTTAAGTAACTATTGTACTGTAACAAACAGAGATGCTGAAGATTGAACCAAGGACTTTATACATGCAAGGCATGCGCTCTACCACTGATCTACATCCCCTTGATAACAGATCAATTCCTTGGAGCCTTTGGCCAAATCAGGTGACCAGACGGGACACTAGCAAACACATCTCTGGTGCAGTTATTGACAGCACAAACCGTATAGTGAGTGAGCCAGTCTGTGGATATATAGCGTTGATTTGTCGGTAGTTTTTAGTGTGCCCTGGTGTGTGACTGTCCCCTATTGTTGATTATTTAGAATATAGATAATACATAGAACCCCTATAACGCTCAACTAAAATTTCATTATTGTGAAAATAATTATCGACGACGCAAGCGTATATCAGTATGTAAAAATATACTACAGTTAAACCCTGTGATTAAATAGCTAAATACACCAGTATTTCACACAGTGAGTGGATAAATAATTCAATATTTACCTCCTGTTTAAATATTAGCTGTTATGTCTCAATAACAAATGCTTCACTGGATCAGATTCAAGCTGAAACATGTATAGATGGTTGATGGAGTTTTTATTTTCAGAAAAGGAAGGGAAGATTTTTTACTGTTTGTTTATGGAGCTGGTAGAAGAATGAGGTGCTGCAAACCACATCACTGTAATTATAATAATACATGCACTGTTTCATGGGATTAACCGTTGGCCAATCAGAACTGCTTGCTTTTTGCCTTAGGTTTTTTCTTACCTGTAACGTTTGTTTTCAAAGGCTGAATACGAGCTGCTTAATCAGCCAACATGAGATAAACAAGTGTAAATAATGCAGTTGTTTTTAGCAGCAGAATGAACAATCAGCATCGCAATATTACAGACAAGACAACGCGTATACTGCAGACATGACTAAACAATACATATGCACTGATATAGCACATTGTAAATGAAGTCTCAACTGAATATATGTGCTGACAAGATAGTGGGTGTCCTTCATTGTGTAATCACTTTAACCGTTTCACTGCCTGGAGAATGCACTGGATGGCTTTTCATCTTTGTGACTGCCACCTTGAATATGTAATTCTCTTTTTGTCCAGAACTGTTTTCCTTCTCCTTATGTGCCTCCTCCGGAACACTTAAGCTATTTGCACACCCCACACAGTTGCACTTGGATCAGCAAACATCCCACAAATCCATTCTGAGTCGCAACAATAATGACTCTGAAAATTCATGTCCCTTGAGAAGGAGGATTATAATCCCATGGCCTACAGCCAAGAGTTATAAAAGGGTAAGCTAAATCTTCATCCTGAGGCTTTACAATTTGCCTTTATTTGTTGTATGATATTACAGTAATGAAGGGAAACTTCAGTGTACCCGAAGGCAACTTCTTCACTCATTTGCCCTTGTTTTAAAGGAGTTTTTTTAGACCTAAAAAGCGACAGTACTTTAGCAAAACACATTCTGAATCGGATTTCACATATGATAGCTCTATGCTTCTGAACTTTGATGTTTTATTATTATTTATTTTTGAATTCCATGTTGTAATTTATATTCTTCAGAGTCTGTATCTGCTAATTGTTAAGATGTAACACCTGTAGGTAAACCAATGGTCGATTTGTTATATACAGTCAATGAAGAAAAAATTATTAGACCATCAAAAACAATGGTTATGCAATCAAGTACTAACTCCTACATGTATCATGTGACTAAAACAGACAAAAGAAAACATGGAATGCCTAAAAGCACTGTTTTTGTCAGTACAATGCCATAGATATTGAT
>JAPTMW010000011.1:11664795-11676719 GCA_029822955.1 Ostorhinchus angustatus
TGATTATGTCTTATTTTAAATGTGATGAGATATTTGGACTAGAAATGAGAAAAATACACTTGGTAAGATTTAGATTTCTTCCTGTGTACAATTTTTTCCCCAAAATTTAGCTTTTAATGTTCTTGAAGTAGCTAAATTTGACTAATTTTCACCCGCTGTGTCACAGATAAACACACATAGATGACACATCATGCTGAAAAAAGACGAATTACACCTTGTTAGTGTTTGTTAAATTAAAAATCAGTCTATTTAAATACCAAGCAAATAGAGTTAGTAATAGAATAGTGACTGACTGAGTGGATTTGGAGTTGAGTACTTTTTTGCAGAATTAGACTATGTTCAGACAGCAGGTCTTAATGCACAATTTGGATTTTTTGGTGAAATCCGATTTTTTTGTGTGCTTGTTTTTTTGTTACACATTAATGCAACTTCTATCAGTTTTGAGCATGAACTGAATGTGACCCTGAAGTGATCCGCATGCACAAAAGAGGTCCTGACGTAATATGTGATTACGCAAGTACGCACTGTGTTTACGGAGGTAAATATATTTTACCCGCCACTCCTCCTCCTCCTGGGATGCAAAATTAGGACGTTTGTCGCATTTCAATGACGTAAAGGTCAGATAAATGCGACCCGGCTGTTCAGACTGAAGTCGCATTGCAAAATATCAGATACATGTCGGATTTAGGACAAGTGGAAAAGTGGATTTGTGCTGTTCAAACTGTCTTTAACAGATCAGATACGGGTCACATATGGGAAAAACAATCAGATTTGTGCCACATTTACCTGCAGTCTGAACGCAGCCTTAGTTTTGAAGCTCTTTCCCATGAAACACTTCAGGTTAGATTGCTGAAATGTGCACTTTCCTTGCTCAGGTTGTCAGAAACTGTCTGAGGCATGACCTTAAAATCTTTCTTTCAGACTGAACAAATGAACAAAACCCACTTGACATTGCATCTAGCTTGAGTTGGGTTATATTCCCATTCCGCATGCACTGCAGGTATAGAGAATGCAATTGTATGTGCAGTTCCATGTATTAGGAGATGGTTCTTTGAGATTACAGTAGATGCACATTGGTACTTGTCTTGTCTTGTTAATATAAACTTATTGTAGCATAAAATACTGTTAAAGCAGAGCTGAGTGGGTATTTGAGTCACTGAACTGTGAACTACACACACTTTTTAGCATTTACATTTATTAGCAACACATTAACTTTTCTACCTTTTTGTGGACATTTCACACTCATTGTTATTATCATCAGATTGAAAACAGGTATAAATGGTTAATGGGAGAATCATGCAAATATTACATCTAAAAAAAACAAAATTAGAAGACAAACTTCTGCTTATTGCTGCTTCACAACCTCTGCTCAGCAACAGAGAAAAATACAAAAGTGTTCCCTTGAGGTTGTTGGATGCATCATTACCTGATTCCTCTGATCCTCTTAAACTTTTCTTTCCCTGTTTCCCCTCTTTTCCTCAACTTTCGTCACCAGGGAGTTAAAGCGAGAGCGGGAACGTGCCGAGCTCTGGCGAGGCCTGGAGGAGCACCAGGAGCGGCGGATGCAGATGCTCACCGAGGCCGCCAGGAACCAGCGCAACCTCCAGGAGCGAGGCGAGAGAGGGGACCCGCCCACACCCTCGTCCCCGCAGACGGCTCACTCCGACCAGCCCGAGCCAAAGCCCAGCGGGGCTTCCTCTGGAGCCGGGGAGAGCGCCACCTAGGTGCTGCTCCACACAGATTGGAAGGCGAAGGGGTTAGGGGGGGTCAGGGAGAAGATAAAAAGTGAAATGGTGAAAGTGTTGGGAGAACTCAGTCAGAAAAAGGTACAAATTAATCCACAGTTTTTATATCTTGTATCACTGAGGCGGTAGCTTTTTGTAAAAAAAAAAAAGTATCCAAACTCGCTGATCCAAGGTAATGACTGCTCTTTTTTCTGTCGGAGTTGTGTGAAACTGGTTCACTTTTTTGCTGTACACACATTACATTAGAGATCAGAAGAGGAATATCATCCATAAGTGCAGACGTTATCGAAAAGCTCGTTCTGAACCCAAAATTGGTAGCTGGCCTGCTTCACATCAGTTTTGGACTCAAAATAGAGATGAGATTTCTCTTTTGGTACAACAATAACCAAGTTAAACATGTGTCTTATTTATCTTAACATTTAACCGACTGAGTCAGAGTCTGTACTGTGGCCTCATATTTATCTTTTGGTCAGAGGTGTTTATTTCATGCGTGGATAGCACAATACTTTAATAAACCAATGAAGCAATTTCACACAAACGTCCCAAAACTGTTGCCTCACAGACCAGAGACACAAACCCTCACACATACACACACCAAGACAGACGCAGGTACATATTTACTGTAAATATGAGAAGAAAGTACTACAATGAGACAGAGCGTATCAAGATATCGGTCACATCTCACTTAAAACGACTGACGCACCATTAACACAACTTTCTTTTGGACACACATATACATACAAACATACAAGTTGACACCTGGTTCTGGCGCTAACTCCTCTCCCACTCTGTCGGGTTCCACCAAAGGACGAGCCTAAAGTCCATCGAGGTTCAATAACCACTGATGATGATAATGATATAAAGTACAATAATGTTCCTTCTTCTTACTTGTTACTCTACTACTACTACTCTACTCTAAGTACTACTGATGATGATGATGATGACGACAATGATGATGATAATGTTTTTATATATGTATATATATATATATACATGCATATATATATATACACATATGTCTCTGGATATTTCTGTAGTGTATTATGGGAGAAACACTAGTGTAGCAGAAACCATAAAGGGGAAGGCCGGCTTGAATTCTGAATTCACACCACGTTAACTGTATGAGGCCATAATGTGAGTGCTGAAATTCAGCGGAATTCCCCTTTAACAGACCTTAAAGAGGGGAAGAACAAACTGGATGGGAGTGACTGATGTTCTTTTCTTTTGGCATTTGGGATGTTTCTGGTGCCGTGGAGCGGATTTTAAAGGATAATACATCTAAAAATGGAACAAAAAAACATTCCAAGGGCTGGAACTAACCATTATTTTCATTCTTGATTAACCTGTTGGTTGTTTTAGAAATTAATCGATTAGTTTTAAGATCTAGAAAATGTCAACAAGAAAAAAAAGGCAATTAAATGACAGCTTCATATTGAATGTATGATCTGCAACCTGAAGATGTTGAATTTACATCAGAGGGGTAAAGGAAATCGGAAAAAATACAAATTTGAAGAAGCTGAAATCAGTCATTCGGATTTTCTCAGACAATTTTGACAACTAATCGATTAATTGATTAATTGCTGCAGTGCTAAACATTCCACCTAAAAAGGTCATTGCTGGATATTTTTTTCACTTTAATGTCAAGACACAGATGGATGATTGGTTTGGGATATTTTGTTAAAAAAAAACAAAAAAACAACTTGATTGTCATTCATTAAAGGGATGAGATTTCACCAACATCCAACCAAAACACAGACAAGAGCAGATCAGTAAACTCCGCTCGGCACAGACTTCACCAGAGGACGAACGAAGCGCACCTCAAGTGTCTCAAAGCAAAAAGAAAAAGGCCGTAAATCCAGTTGAATTCCCCCGACGAGCGTCTGTTCCTTTAGGTTCAGCAGACCTGATGCTGCTAGATGGTTACCATGACGATGAAAACTTTTTCAGTGTGAACCAACAAAAATCTGTTTATTCTTGTCTGATCATTACGATAGAGTGATGGGATAAAGAGAGGGGGAAAAAACAAAAAATTATTTTAGCAATATTTTCATTCTTTCAGGATAATCTGTGTGTTTTTTAGGGGGTTGAACAGGATGTGGGCGTCACACTCAAATGTTTACCCCCCACTCTTGTTTTTACTCCTGTTGCGTCCTTGATATTCACATTGTCTTAAAGGTACTTTTTGTGTACATTTATTTGATGAAGATGATTTTGCTTGGTAATTATGTTGTTTTTTTTTCTCCTTGGTTTTTGTATGATATTGTTCATTTTGTGGAAAATTGATACTGATGCTATTTATTTTCTATTTGATCAGGAAATGTAACTTAAATCTGAGGATGATGGTCAGGTTGTGTATGTGTGTGAGTGTGCATGTGTGTGCAGTGAGTGAGGAGATGTGTGTAGACAGAGCGATTGAGAACGAGAGAAAAAAAAACACAAAACTGTTCTCTCTTTGCTTCTTTTTCTCTCTCTCTCCTTCTCTCCTTCCTGAGGGACAGGGTTTGATTCCGAATGTATCGTGAAACAAATTGATTGTTTTTTTGACGCTTGAGACGCAGAGCTACCTGTCGGCTGCTTCGTAACCAAACAGTCAGAAACCCTCCAGACCAGCAGTTTTTCAAAAGCGTTCACTTCAACGAATGCCCGAGTCAACAAGGTTCGGAAATCCTTTTTTTCTAAAGCAGCTCCTGGATTTTGGTTTTTATCAAACTGCAAATGACTGATTTAGCATTTTGCTTTCAGATTGCAGTGCTGCTCTTGAATACCTTAGACTTTATATGGGTTCTGTTGACTTACAGTGATGTTTTTAAGGCTGCGATCGCACCTAATCTGCTTTTCAGGCTGTTTTTGACCAATAGATGGCTGAAGTTTGGACGATACATTCATTAAATACTAACAAATTCCTTCTTAGATCCCACATATGAGTTCAAATACAGATGTACAGACCTGTATTTTGCTTTAATTCTCCCATTCTCCCCCTAAATGATTGTATATTTCACTAATTTGAGCCAATTTTGAGCTCTAGACACTTCCCGCTTTGTTGATTCGACATATTCATCCAGATCATTCATGCAATTTTGAGCTCAATCTGACATGACACATAAAAACGGAACCTTCTGAGCAAATTTTCACCACTGAAGTTCTGAAAAAAAGCTGAAAATTTGGCCTTAAGTGCAGGTTTTTCTCACATTTTTACAACGACAAATTCAAGTTGGAGGAAAAATACATTTGTTGCTTGTTCTCTGCCTTAGAAATGATCCCAGGTTGTGTTCATGTGTACATAAATACTGAGCTTTTTTCCATTCAGACTGATCCAAAGACCCCACGCTGGGCCCTCACCCCAGATTGGGAACCACTAACATCCTCCATTCTGATCTAAATACAGCTATGATCCACAGTTTCCCTTGGATGCAGCAAAAAAAAAACAAAAAAAAACTGCCTGTTTCTTCTCTTCTAGCACTCAACAGCAGTGCAAATGGCCTCACTTCAGGAATTGCATTGATGGATTAGGTGTAATCGCAGCATCACACGCCTCAAAATCTGCAAATTAAATCTAACGGGCACCCTCCAAACACTCAAATATCGTTGGATTTCTAGCCTTGTTTTGATTCAGGCCGAAAACACTCCAAAAAAACACAAGAGATACAAAAAAGACACAAAACTAGACCTCGCTGTCATTAAACTCAGCTTATTTTATGATTTTTGTTTCGCCTAGCTTACTCACAAACCCTCTTGATTGTCAACATGAGAACCCCAGATCCCACTGTTTGGAAAATAAAAAAAAAAACGATCCAATTGATGCTGATTATTCCTATTTTTAAAACCGGTCTATAAGTGCTCCAGAACAGGAAGTGAGAGAGGAGAGTGTGTGTTGGTATAGACCTCTGGTATCACCTCACAGACAGCCATCAGAAACTGGTTTCATTCGCGGTCACACCTCCTCTCTGCAGCCATTTTTAACAAATGCTTTAAAGCAGAGGAGAGGTGTGAATGGATCTGATGAAAGCAGACAGTAAAGATATAAAAAAAAAAAAAAAACCAGAGGAGGAGAAAGACAGAGGAAAAAAAAGACATAGAGTTAGATGTGATAGAATGGCAATAAGTCAGAGCAACAGTAACAGAATGAGAATATAATGTTACCGAAACCTACAACCGCATTACGTAGCAATTTCACTGAATTTCTAGATTTGCACTGTCTGCCCAATGGTCTGTGTTTGTTGTGTTCAAGAAAAACCTTAGAGAAGATGACTAAGATGATGCAGAAGAAGAAGATGTATATTTTGGGGACCAACACAGCGGTGGGGGAGGGGGGTTTGAATGTAGAGAGGCGTACCACTGTATGTAACATTACAGGGTGTAGAACAGAAGAAAAAACTATGTGCTAAAAATGAAACTTCACTTTGAGAAAACACTTTGGATGTCTGCGCTGGTTTTTGTGTCTCCTTTTATTCTTTTTGTCTCGGCAATAAGGATTTTTTTTTTTTGTGACTGTACATTCAAACAAAACAAACGTGGTCACTGTGTTTGTGTGTCCGCTGAATGGATTGAACTCCATACAGGTCACTGAGTAGCTCACTCAATGGAGCTGCCACTCAAAAATGTATTAGCCAATGAGGATGCAGCTCTTAAAGAACCCACCCACCTGAGAAGTTTGTGCCAAAACTGTAAAAACAAAGAATCACGGAGCGAAAAAGCGGGGAGCGTAACCGCAAAGCAAATACTTTACACAATAACACATGATTTGTTTGCAAGTTATAGATTTTGATTTTGCAATTTTTTTTTTGCTTTATTCTCTTTAAAATCCATATTTTTGTTTGAGAATTAAAACGTTTTGTTTGAATATATTGGTACAAAAATAAAATCCATACAGTGGAAGAAAGTACTAATAGAGAAATGCAAAAATAGTAGATTATAAGCATGAAAAGAACACAAACTTGTTGGTATCCTGTTAAAGAAATAAAAACCCACAATGAAATAACTTAAAACTGATAAAAAGTATAAGAAATAAAAGTGTGCTGAAAATTAAACATCCAAAAGCCACATTGTGGGAGGATGTTTTAAGGTCATAGGCAACTGTCTGAATAACCACTACAGTTAATTTCTGACATATGTGTCATACTGGAATTATTCAGTGTGGTGTTTATTCGTCTCTCATTGCTCGCGTTATGAGAATTAGATTTTTTAACTGTTCATGTGTAGAAAACTGACATAAATGTGTTCAAAGTAGCTCCACCTTAAATACAAACAACACCAACGTGCTCCTCTAAGGCTTCACTGTTAATAATCTGATGATATCGACGGTTTAATATGAATAATTAATGTCATGTATAATAATTTACCAATCATAGGCTACTTTTACTTCAGTGCTTAACGCCAAAAGGGTCCAGTCCAGCCTGTGGGATGAATTTGTGAAATGCCAGACTGATATCATGAAATGGCGTCATATGTCACGCCAGTTCTTATGACATTTGGCGTGCTGTACGTATGCATTTTCATCCTTTCGCATGTTATTCAACGCCATTTGATTGTGTGTCAATTGAAGCCAAGCTCTCCGGTTTACATATCCGTAACGCTAACCCTAACCCTCATGTGTGGTATTTGACGCAGCATGAACATACATGCGGAAAGCTTATAATGGTATAGATAACACGGCAATTAAATGTGGCGTGCATATTTACGCAATTCATGATAATATGTTGGAAATGTGAAAATTACACTGAAATTCCTAAAGATAAAAGATGTCAAAATCGTTTTAGTTAAGGTGTCACGTGCAGCCCAATTTGATCTCAAGTCGGACCAGTAAATCATAATAACCTATAAATAATGACATGAGATCACTTCCTTTATAATTTGGTGCTATATAGATAAAATTTGATTTGATTTGATTTGAAATGCAATTTTTTCTCTTCGATTTGGTGTGAAAAATGTGCACATTTAAATTTAAAAACTATCGTTTAAATAAAATTGTGAATAGCCTGAACAAATATACACAACCTTAAATATCTTGAGAGAATTAAGTGCAATTTGACCAATATTCTGCTTTTTATTAAATATTTGTGCCTTTGTAGATCCACTGTGATCTCTAAGTTAAAATGCACGTGTAAATGATAAGATGAGGTGTAATGTTCATAAAATTGCACTTATTTTTCTTTAAAAATTTCAGGTTGTTCATGGATAGTTTGTCAATGTAATTATTTTTACTATACTATACTATACTATACTATACTATACTATACTATACTATACTATACTATACTATACTATGCACATTTTACTAGTTTTTGGAAGAACTGTGCAAACACATATTTCATTTGATATGTTCTTGTGACAATAAAGCTCTTCTGATTGTCTGATCTGATTTATAATATAATTGTACTTTTTTCACTCTTATTATGTTACTGGTCCGGCCCAGTTGAGATCATATTGACTGAATGTGGCCCTTGAACTAAAATGACTTTGACCCGCCTGCTTTATCAACATTCCTGCTAACACTTCTACACATATGGACAATATTGTTGATGCCTTTCTATTAAAGAAAAACCTACAATGGTCACTGAAATAACTTGACATTGACAAGCCACTAAATAGAAAATGAACTAATTTAACTTTTGAAATTGTGGTTCAATAGAATCTCAAGAAACAAATGAAATGAAACTGGTTGAAACAAAACTGACACAACAGATGAAAGGACATGTGGAAGTCAGGTGTGTTGATGATCATCACAGGTGTGTTTAGTTTGTCTGTTCAGTCATTGTGGTCTTTGGCGTCATGGTGTGGACCACAGAAACCTGAAGAGAGAGTTGTGTTAGGAAATAGGAAAGAAATGACAAACATGTTAAAGGTAAAGGTTCTAAGATCATCTGTATTATTCAGAAGTTTAAGCTCCAAGGGATTTAAGTGGGAATGCAAATGGTAACTGAAGAGACCGGAACAACTTCCTGCCTGGAGGTTTTTGACAAGGCATCCCAGCTTTATGCTCAGACATCAAAAAATGAAGCATACGAAGAAAAGAACGCTGTATCTGTGAAACATGGAGGAGGCTCGGGTATGTTGAAGGTAGCAGAAGGTGTCCAAAATCTTCACACAGTACAAAGGGATCTCAAGACTCTGAAATCAGAAAGTTTGACAGGAAAATAAAGTTAAAAACACTGAAGAACGTCTTCAAACACAACACTGGACTGTTCTGGAGTCTCTTCTACAAACCCTGATCTGAGTCCTACTGAGCATCTGATGAAGGAGCTGGAACATGCAGTCTGGAGTAAGTTTTTATTTATCTTTTTTTTTTTTTTTGTCCATTTTGAGTAATTTCAATGATCGCTGTGGGTTTTTCTTTCTTAACCCATACACTGAAAAAAATCAAAATCTTACTAAATGTATTTTTCTCATTTCTAGTCAAAATCTCTCATCGCACTTTAAATAAGACGCAATCACCTAAAGAGTAACTTTTCAGTGAGGTATATGAACTTATTTTTAGATATTTAATAGATCTGGAAAATCTTATTTCAAGAAATTTTACCATTGAATTAAGCAAATAAAAAAAAATCTTGAATTAAGCACAAAAAAAAAAAATCTGCCAATGGAACGAGTGAAAATGATCTAAGTAAGATTTCTTGAAATAAGATTTTCCAGATCTATTGTCTAAAAATAAGTTCTCGCAAGACGCAATCACCTAAAGAGTAACTTTTCAGCAAGGTATAAGAACTTATTTTCAGACAATAGATCTGGACAATCGTATTTAAAGAAATCTTACCAAGATAATTTTCACTTGTTCCAATGTCAGATTTTTTTTTTTTTTTTTTTTGCTTAATTCAAATGAAAATATCTTGTATTCATTTTTTTTAAACTTGTTTTTAGAGGGGCTTTTTTCCAGTGTAAGGCTTTTTTTTTTTTTATTAATTCCAGCAAAAAAAATAAACCCAGACTCAGGTGAAAAAATTGAAATCTTACCCAAGATAACTTTCCCTTCTTTTTTGCTTAATTCAAGATTTTTTTTTTTCTTTGCTTGAATTAAGCAAAAAAAAAAAAAAAAGGAAAAAAGTGAAAGTTATCTTGGGTAAGATTTCAATTTTTTCCAGTGTACTCTTTCTTTTTTGATGCAAGTGATGAAAATATCAGGAAAAGTGTGAAAAGGTTTCTGTGCAGAGTTTGACACTTTCTTTTATTGATTTACTGCGAGTTTGTCACAAAAATCTTGGCGCCATTAATGATGGAGCGCGACTTTTATGACGCCATCAGTGAACAAAGACTGAAAGTGGACTCTTAGGGAAGACAATATCTACTTCCCTGTAATTAAAGTTTAGGAACTAATAGCATTTCCATATTTGGCTGAGGCCAATTGAACTATTTTTAACAATGCTATTAAATTTCCATTTCTGTGGAAAAAACCTCTTTATTAGCATATAACATGACCAAACTGAGGGTCTTTCAGCCCATTGTTTGGGTTTTCTGGCCCACAAATTCCCCTCTCTTCACATCATGTCCTCCTTTTCCTCTTTTCTTCACTTTGCTGAAAGTCGACCAGAGTTGGCTGAAGAACTGCACACACATGAGGGAAAGAGAAAGAGAGAGAGAGAGAGGGAGATACAGGCTGAGGTTAAGAAAACATAGACAACCATCAGTATTTTCCAGGGAGTCTCCATTATTTCTGGCTTGGGGTCTCTAATGGTATTTCATTGTAATTGCTATGATGTCAGAGTGTCCGTCCGCTCTAATGGCCTTCTAAAACAACAACAAGGACAGATTGGTTCCATTCACAAGTTGTTGTCCAGGCAGAGAGACGCACGAGACCGGCAGCTCAAAACTCTGCACCATTCTCAGCTGAAAAGGTGAGTCAGAGTTTATTTACATACAGAAAACATACTCAGCTTCTTATGCGGTTGTAAATATACTCATTATGCTTTTATTTTAAGAGGAATTGGCAAGAAATGAGGGCTAAGACTATAAAGATAAGCTGATTTAGGCCAGTTTTATTGCATTTTTGCTCCACTGATGCACAATTTAGTTTCATAGGTGAAGAAATGGAATTGTTAAATGCCATTATTTGTGTATTTTTTACTTAATTCTGCCTATAGATGTTATATTAAGTACATTTGAGACACTAAGTAACAGTCTTTGCTACTGGTAAAAAAAAAAAAAAAAAAAAAATCAGATATAACATTGAGAGTAAAAACTTCCATTCCTTTCAGTGAAATAGTCACTCTGTCACTTGCATGTTTCTACTATTAAATGTATTTTCTGTTTGATGCAATGAAAATAGTTGATTAACCCTTTAACAGTGTTGACTGTAATGGTCCCAGCTACAGTAGACTGCAATATCCAAAATGGACACTAGAGGGAGTTGTTAGTTATATTGGATGTGAAAATGCAGTTTGTTCACCTTTGACAGTGATGTTGAATGGCTGTCATTAAATATTTCTCATGTTTATCATCTACCTTTTTATAACAGATAAAATAATAAAACAATATTTGTTTATTCATAGCACCTTTCTTTATATTTAAAAGTACTAACAGTCAGTTTCATTGAATTTCCTTTTTCTCATAGTATTTCCAAGCATGCACCTCCATCCACTGTCTCTTTCTTTCCTCTTCATCCTGGTTGCCGGGGTAGCCGTGATGTGCGTTGCCGTGACAACCACCCTGCATGGTTTCCGGGGCTGTGCGGTTCGAGAGTTCTCCTTTGTGGCCCAGAAGCCTGGCTGCAAAGGGCTGCGCATCACCACTGAGGCCTGCTGGGGGCGCTGCCACACCTGGGAGGTAACAGCCATGTGTCTTTGGAAACTGTTGTTGATTAAAAGTGACAGTTATCATTTTTAATATTGCTGAGGAGACTCACGCCAGTTACATGTGGATGATGCCTTTCCGGCTGTTCTGTACACGTATATACAACTGTTTCTCACTCGCTGAATCATCCACGGCAAAGAGTCGGATACAAACCTTCAAGATGCACAAAAGAGTCCATTTAACATAAAACTTCACTTCCATGTTTCTTTCTTTGACTTGAAGTTCACACCTATCGACCTTAATACTCTTATCATAATGTATAAAGCCCATGACCAGTCGACAGGAGATGTTCGAGACCAGGCAAAGGAATTATACCTTAAAGCAGGGGTGTCAAACTGGTTTTAGTTCAGGGGCCACATTCAGCCCAGTATGATCTCAAATGGGCCGGACCAGTAAAAT
>JAPTMW010000011.1:12998869-13009418 GCA_029822955.1 Ostorhinchus angustatus
ATTCATATTCTCTGAAAAATGGCCAAAGAATCACAAATTCTGCTAGGGTATGTAAACTTATGAGCACAACTGTATATTCAACTGTATAAGCGCTGATTTGGCGTCTGCGGTTCACATGAGGATTCCTGAAAGTAACAATACATCGCCCCTGATGATATTAGGATATTGCTGGTTAATTCAGGGTTTGTATCCATTTTTCAAGGTCAAATTTAAGCGCCTTTAAGGTTCATTTAAAAATTTTCCTGGGGTAAAATACATATCTACAGGAATACATATACTTAGGATTATTTTTTTTCACTTTTTATCACGATGATGTACATTGTATTATGCTATAAAAATGTTAATTATGTTTCATAAGAGCAAAAACATTTAGAAATTAAAGAAAAGTTATATAAAGAAAAAAAGAGGCAGATTAAGATTAAAATGTACCAGGAGTCGACCTAACTTTCTTTTTTGACAAAGTTTTATTTTTCAAAATGTATCACCTCTCTGTATGTAGCTTTGGCACGTCATCTAACATTTTCAAACACTTCGACGAAAATTCAAGCACGTTTCAGACTTTGGAAACACAACACTGAAATTCAAGCATTTTCAAGGATTTCAAGCACCCGTACGAACCCTGTTATTGTAAAATTAGAGTCGATTCTGTCTTTAAAGCAGTATTTGTGCCGTTAAAATCTGCTTTTTTTTTTTTTTGTCATTATACAACAGATAATATTCACAGATACAGATACACACTAACTTTATTTATCTTCACGGGTAAATCCGCTTTTTTTTTCCATCACCTCAATAAAAACTCTGGTTAGATGTTATTCAAGTAATTTGTGAGATTATTTTAGACAACATATTAGTGTGGATGTGGCCTTTACATATGGACCAATAGGGGCTGAGAAACAGTTTGGGTCAGAGAATAGGATTAAAATGGGGTCTTTTCATTTTTAAGCTACCCATACAAAAGCCTCAAGAAATTTTTTGTCGTAGGTGTTTTTTTAAGCTACGAAGGTACGCATTCTGGCCTAAATAAAAATGTGTCGCCTGGATTTAACTAAACGTACAGTTCAGATCCTGCCACTGTATAATTACTGCAACGATTATTATGTTTCTTTAATCCAAAATAATACGGCATTATTCATTTCTTAAACAGCATTAAGTTTGATAGAGAGCATAAAAATTGGACTGTGATGTCTAATGAATTCAGAGTGATGGGTGCATGACGAGAAGGGAGGTGGGAGGAGGGAAGTGTTTACCCATCATGCCTAGTGCCTGCAGTACAAGCCTGTGGGGGCAGTGTTATAATATGGGTTTGATTCAGTTGGTCAGGCCTAGGTTCGTTAATGCTACCTGTCAAGAAAATGATAAAAGTAAATGTCGTGTCATTGGATATCGTCGCTGTCGGGTGGAAACCTCTTATGTCCAAAATAGATATTTTTCAGGAAACTGGGTGGAAAAAGAGTATTTTCTAAATGAATGAAAGCTGTTTTAAACACTTTTCAATGATTAAATATTTCTAAAACAATCAGGTTAACATGAAGACTGACCAATAGAATCATTTCATGACAAAAAGACCAAAAATGGACTCAGTTTTCCATCCCGACAGCGACAATATGTTTATTGAAATGACGCCATGGTGAATGTATCCAATAAAATATTAGAGAGTAGGATTTTTTTTTTGGCCAGGCTGTGCATATTTACAGAGAGAGACCAAATAACTTCTAGATATGATTAATGAACTGTAATTAATGCTATACAACAATACAATTTGAAAATGATTGAGTACATGAATAAATGCAAGAAATTATCCCATCGTTTCTTGAATTTTCATACGAATTTCAACCCAATTCAAAGTAAAAACAAGCAAATGGTGTGGCTTAGAATGCTAATATTAAGAATGGTTTAATTTAACTCAAGGGCTAAGTGTCAAATAATTAGAAAAGCAGATGATCAGAGTTTGAGAAGTTTTCAGGCTTTCATAGATTTAATCCAAGTTTTCGCATTTTTTCCCTGAGAAAATCAGTGACATGAACCAGAGGGCTGAGGGGAGTCTGTATGGGATGATGCCGTTTTATTCCTAATCTCTGCCCAAACGCTTCAGAGTCCAGTAAATATAACGTGGATGCAAAACCTGAGGAGAGTAGCTGAGAAAAGACACTAGTAGAGAGTTTTTTTGTGCTATTATATAAGTGTGAGAACCCATGAGAAGAAAGCGAAGTTGTCTGGATTTCTGCTTTATTTTTCGTGAATGAAAAGGAGACGGCAGTGATCTCTCTTTTCGTTCACAGTCGGTTGGTGTCAATTCCAACTTATCCTTTTGAATCACACAAGTTCCGCATCTTTTTCCATGACAGTGTACCGCCCAGATCTGAAATACATTTCTACACAATAGAGTGACCGTTTCTGTCAGGAGTCCAGCTAAAAATTGAAATGTTTTTCTTTTTTTTTTTTTTTTTTTTTATTTGCAAAGGCGTCGACCAGAAAGCCTCGACTTCCTCGCTGCAGCGGCTCGTCAAATCTCATTTTAAGGGAGTGTTTGGAATTCAACATGACAGGGTGAACTGAACTCTAAACTTGTCTCACGAAAAACAAAAAGGAAAAAAAAAACACAACAGAATACTTGCAACAACCGATTATACCTGCAGTTTCTAGGGAGAGAGGAGAAAGAAAAAGATACAGGTAATATTTGAGATAAAACCAGTGGAATACAGAAAGAGACGGGGACGGGGAATGTCAGACATGTTAGAAAAGACAAGCAGACAAAAGAAATCTGTTGATTGTTTTGGATGTGAGAAATATACTGTAAGAACATTACACAGAGCTCAAGTTGCTGCTTAGTTATTTTTAACTAAATAGGTAGAAAAGATAGAAAGACAAGTGACATGTAACTGCGTCTATGATACAACTGAGGCAGCACTTTGAACGGGAGGCCTCCGTATATCCTAAACTCTGACTTAGCACTCTATTGAGGGGACTGCTGTGTAAGGGGAATGTGCATGTGAATCTGTTCTGGGGGCCGTGGTCGGGGTACGTGGTGACAGTCTTACCATTCTGCAACTTTTCCTTGCCACCGGACAGCACTCCGCTTGGTAGCATGCCTGTCGGGGTCAGTCCCTTCAGCGTTAGCACGCTCTCGCTTTCCTCTCTGAAACAGCATCGCATTATTTATTCGCTACTTTAAAGCACATTTTATGGTAAAACAATGTAGAAATGTTCTATATAGTGAAATGCCTTAAAGATATGTGTTAGTCCTAAAAAATATGAACCAACTCCCTCTTGTTTTTGTTCAACTCCCTCTTGTTTTTGTTCAAAGTTAACTCATTTTTTACCCCTGTAGGGAAATTTGGTCCTTGTATTTTACCCATAACACACACAGCACCTATTGTTAGCATTAGCACATTAGGAGCAGTGCGCTGCCATTGAAGGCACTCGGGGACTGACCTAATTCAGATCTGCCACAGTAGTATGGTCAAGGGCACTGAAAGCAGAATTAACCTATTTGTACATGTCTTTAAGATTTCTACAATATGCCATTTATAATTTTTTGTTGTCACCAGAGGGAGGACTCGAGTCACATTACTTGACTTAAGTCAGACCCGAGTCATAATTTCTAGCACTAGCGATTAACAATAAGAGTGCAGTGGAATTAGTAATAAAATATTAAAACACCACAAACCAATGTTGTTAATTTGGGGGACTTGCAATCAATGACATCACTTGCTTGGCTTTTAGCAGGGACCTGACTCCACCTGCTGCATTTTCCAACATAGAAACTCAGGACTTGTTTGAGACTTACGGTAAAACTCGAGATTTGCTTGTTGTTAGCAAATGTGTGTGACTTAGTCCCACCTCTGGTAAGAACAATAGTAATGTCTGGGACTCAATGTTTTATTATTTGTGCTCTTTTCTTAGTTATAAGAACTTTTACAAGTAGTCAAGAGCATTTCAGTCACCAGCTGTTTGACCAAAGCAAGAAAATACAAGTTTAAAAAAACAAAAAACATATCATATATCCTATTGAGTTTGAGAATACTCTATGTTTTACAGTGTTTATAAAGACTGAATTGTATTTTATTTTATTGTATTTGTAGGATAAAGAAATGCTACTAATAAAATCCACTACTCCCCATGAAGACTATTACAATCCAATACATACTGTACACTATGCTTTGGAAAATCACCTGCTTCATTTAACAGGACATAGATTTGAGAACTACTGAGTTTTTCTTCTTCCAGCCTTTTTTCTGCTATTGCTTCAACTCTTTGCATGTGCTTAACTACTTGCTATAGCAACTGTCCTTATGTAGCCCTTGCTACCTGCACTAATAGAGAACAAATGATGATAATATGAGTCAAATGCATTTCTGGATGGTGAGGAATACCTGTGTTTGAAATTTAATCCTACATACTACTGGTAAACTAATTCTGGCTAAAAGAAACTGGCATTTGACTATAGCACTGTTATCCTGTTGTATAGCCTACTACACTGGCCAGTGCTCCATCCCATAGTGTATTGTGGGAGATTGGAATAATGCACGATCACTACCTGCTCTGCTGGAGTTTATTATTTACATGCATTCAATACTGATAGAGCAGGAACTATAGGAAAAAAACAGCATGAAACTGATAGGGTTAATAAGATTTGATAACAGTTTCATATAAATTATTATTCGTATCAAAAAGCAGGAAACTCTTGCAGTTGGAAAATTGAAAATGAGTTAATCAGATGTTGGCACTAGTTAGCAACTGAAACCAAATGTTAAGATGAACAATCTCATTTGTATTGCATAATTTCATAGAGATTTCAATGTAAAAGCAAAGTGCATCTCAAACTATAAACATCTAAACAGAAAAAAGTACACACTACGCAGTAAATATGGATGCAGAAGGTTTAGGGCATAAAGAATGTGATTTTGGACACAGCTGATGTTTGGTGCATCTGGAGCTGACAAACAAAAAAAAAACAACCTGACTCCTTTTATCAGACAATCAAGGGAAATTTCATGTTCTAACATAACACGAGGAGTTTCAATTTAAGAATGCGAGGTCAGTTTCCTGTGTTTCCATACCTGAGCACAGAGAATACCCTGGCCATCTTTCCAATGGCACGAATCTTGTTGCGGATGACTTCCTTACGGGCAGAAGCTGTGGCACCTGGCAGAGTCAGAGGTCAAACACAGTCATAACCACTTCCTGTAGATATGTAACCTACACAGCATTATTTGCGTTTTCTTCAGACATTCTAAAGCTTTAATTTTGATATCATATGCGGTTCTCATAGTTTTACTCATCGGATAAACAAGATGCAAACACAATGTGGTTATAGAAGCCTGAAGTCTGAATTCACCCACGCATCACAGCAACGGGCAGAGGAAATCCCAGCATTCAGTGCGTTCATGCTGCCAGTTATGACACTCAGATTTTAACTTTACATCTTAACCTTTTACACACATGTCATGTCATGTGTGTCCTGTCCTATTGTCCACTTTGAATGAGCACACTCTATACACATGTGAGGGGGTTTCTCCCATGCTGTGTTTTGGTTGTAGTCAGTCAAACAGGATTTTTTTTCCCCCCTGAGTGGAAAACATAACTTGCTTTAAAGAGACTCTGTTGCAGAATAACAGATTTAAGACCCCAGGGACCCGATGTGGAAAATGAGCAAGTGGAGTATGAGGGATGGAAATGAAGTTGATGTGATGGTGAAAGCTTGGGTAAAGGAAAGAGTTCTTTTACTCTTCCTCTCACCATTCCTTGCAGAAAACCTCTGACACTGACACTAGAATGCAATTCCCCTCATAAATGAGTGGGTCTAAAGGGCTAAATATGCTTTCGGAAATCCTCTGATGTAGTGTCGGTGCTTATAAAGAATGTAGCTTTTTATTGATGCGTCATGTTTGGCATTAGCTACAGCCAGGGCATCACATCTTTTCAGGTAAAAACCACTTAAATCAGATCAACAGTGAGACTTGGAGGTGTTAGGAGGTGCTGTAAACAATCACGTTAGTTGAGAGACATAGAGCAAGCACTGTGCAGAAGTCTATCTATGGCTGCACACGCCACTAAGGCTACTGTTTGTACCTTTTTTAGGGGTATATATTAGCTGTCCTTCTCATGAAACACCCCCAGAAGAGAAGACAAGAGAAAGGACAGAAAGATCAGTGGATGGCTGCACAATGAAAGAGGAGGCGGTGGACAGAGGAGGAGGAGGAAGGTGGTGAAAGAAAAGGCAAGAAAGCACAAGTGTAAAGAAAAAAAAAAAAAAAAAAAAAGCGATGCCTTGAACACAAAACTCTGGAAAACATAGAAAAAGAGAGATTAGATGACAACATTACAGCATGAGAGAGAAAGAAAAGTAGAAAAAAAAAGGAAACAGTGCAATATGTGAAAATGTAGTGAGGTTGGAAAATATCAACAGAACTGCGACTGAAACCATGGAAACCAAAAGCTGATAAAAGAGAAAGGAAACAGAAACACAAGGATTATCAAAGATTAAGTGAGTACAGAGAAAAGAAAAAAAAAAACTGTGAGTGACAAACGCACGGGAAAGAATACGAATGTCAATACGGTGAAAACAAAAAGTACATGAGAGTGGAAATGGCTGCGAAACTAAAATAAATAAGCTAATAGAGAAGACAAGAGCGTGGATGTGAGAGCGGGGGAATGTGACGATAAAGTGAATGAGCGAGAATACAGTGAGATGTTAAAGTGGGCTATAGGTTTTATTATGAAGGGTTTGTGTTGTGGGTAGAATGGTGCCAAGTGTCCGCCCCTGTGTGCTGTTTACATAGCAGGACCGTGTGCATCAGTACACACAAAGACAGAGAGGGGGAGAAAGTGAGATCATTTCCTGTTTGGCGGTAAAAGGTGGGGCAGGCACAGGGAAACTGGTCATCTCACTGTGTAGATAAGCTGCAACCCTGAATCCACCTGATAAGTTTTATACATGCAGACTAAAACATGAAGGTAAAACAAGGGAGACTTATTTGTGAAAAAGCCTCCAAATAGCAGCATTTAGACTATTTTTGGTCTTAATTCTAATCACATTTGGCCTTTTTATAACACAGCTTATTAAAAATATTGAAACTTTAATAATAGCATTAATTATTTGGATTAACCCCTTGTAGATTAATGTTGCAAATGTGCCTCAGAAATCCACTGTTTTTGTAATGAGGTGCTGCTCAACACTTTGTGAATGTACATGTGACATAGATAGATAGATAGATAGATAGATAGATAGATAGATAGATAGATAGATACTTTATTGTCATACTAGAATAAATCAATTTCAACCGCCTGTTTCAGTAACGGTGTAATTAATTTAATGAATTTTTGGATCATTTTTGTTTTGCTAAGAGGAACTGATCAATAATAGTATCAATAAGATAAACTAAACACCTGAAATTGGAAAAATACTTTGATTAATATTATGACAATTATGCCACTAATTAGCATCATATCAGTTCTATGCGATATATTCCAATTAACACTCTCCACTTAATTTAGCATCTGCGTCAAAGCAACAACGCAGATAATTTCGTTTTTTATATAATTGTAAATACATTTAGGCAGTAAGGGGTTTAAATACTGTAGGTGTTGTGTATAAAGACAAATAAACAGTGTAATTCTGTGTATGGGTGTTTCTCCCTGTGGTAAAGAGCTCCCTCTTGTGGATCAGAGCAGGTGATGAGTCTCTTACCGTCGAGCTCCTCGTCAGTCGTCAGCTCATCATTGGAGCAGATGCTCAAAACGTTCACTAACATCTCGGTCACTGCAGAAAAACATCAAATAAAACAGACGTGTGTGGATTTTAAAGCACGGCATCAACGTAGAAGTCCATACTTGTTCTACACTAAAATTAGGAAGTCAGTTGGGCAACAACGGGTCAGATGATTGTCATGAGTAATATGCACACACACACACACACACACACACACACACACACACTGACACACAAACAGAAGTCATGTGTGAAAGTGTCACACCCTAAATGAGCTTATTGAGTGCGGGAAGAGTTTAACAGCAACGAAAAGTAACGAAATGACGAAAACTAGAATTGAACATGACGGCGAAGAAGTAAAAAAGATACGAAAAAACTAAAACTAAGCATTGAGAAAAACTTAAAATAATAAAAACTAGTAAACCTGCTCTAAAAACTAATTAAAACTAAATGAATTAGAGCAAAAATATCAAAACTAAATAAAACTAAAATATAATGAAAAATCCCAAACTATTATAACCTTGATTAACGGACACAGATTTATTAAAGTTATGATGAAAACACATTTTTACAATACACTACAGTGTGTATAGTGTCTGCATTTGTCAGCCTCATTATCAATATAGACTAAAAACACTTCTTATAGTTTTGTCATGGGAACCAAAGTTTCACTAAATACCAACTTTTGCCTGTAGATTTTTTTTTTTCATTTTTTCAAGTTTTTAATACTATCAACATATTTCAGATATTTTGTCGTATCTATATAAAAAGGCTGAGATATAAATATGTATGCTCGCTGACCATACTCTGCAAAAACAACAAAGCTGAAGCTGACCTGAGAGGTTTGCACAGTACTTGATATTCATACAATGGTCAAGGCAGGAGCTTCAAACATAGAGGGATAATATTTGAACCAATACATATTCATTTTCAACTAAAATTATGCTACAGAAAAATAAATACAGCCACAGAATGAAAAATGAATAAATGCATTCAAAACTATTTCAACCTCAGTTTATATTTTATTCTAATTATTCACTTTGTGCTGCACCAAAATGTCAAACTTTAGTTAAAAATGTGATGTTATTTTAACTTTGAGGAGGTTTAACATTTAAATAAGCTACTAAAATGTCTTGAAAAGTTGAAGGACAGACAGTTTTGGCTTCTGTTACTTAGAGATGTTTAGAATTAATTCAGTCAACAAGTTGTTCGTAAAAGGCAGAAAAATCTTTGCTTCTCTGCTGAACCATCATGAGCAGACAAACCAACTTTTTTTAAAAATTTATTAATTAATTTTTTTTACATTGAATGCACTTTGGTATTACTTAACAGGTCCTGACAGCATTTACATTATTTATTCTATTTACTTGTAATATAGATAATCATTCATTAAACTAAGATTAAATTAACCTACATATACGCCTTCATTTTAAAACTAGTTTTGCTGAGAGTGCACGTTTTACCAGTATTTCTACCTTGTTTTTAGATGTGCATGTTTGTGGCTCATAAATCATTTGTATATTTACCATGAATCAATCATAAATAGTGGAATGCTGTGCTACATTTCTTGAGGCTAGACTCTTTCCATTATCGACTCTGGAAGCCATTAGAATTCAGGGCTGCGAACATTTTTTCTTTTTCTTTTTTTTTTTTGCTGGCGTTTATGTGCTCACCCTTCTCTCCGACAAAAGGCAGGGACCAGGTGAAGACGTCCATGAAGTTGGGCAGCCAGTAAGGGTGTGGTGAGCAGTTGAACTGTCGGATGTTCATCACATTGTTCTCGTACTTCAGCACCGCCGCTGTAGATGGGATGGAAAAAACAAAAAACATGAAGGAGGATTTTAAACGCGCACACACTCCTCATTTTCCTAAACATCTTATAGTAAGCAGAGTAAATCCCCCTGAACATCAGGGCAATCTCAAATCGTCAAATATTAAAATGTAATGCTTTCTTTCATTTAAGTGATTTAGTTGCGGTCCTGGTCCATTAGCTTCTTGCATCCTGTTTCCGACCACCACTTAGAGCATTTATTGGATAGCTTCTGCAAACGATACATTCATTTTATTCCATTTTACAGGTTTATTATAATAAAAAGACAGTCTTTACTTTCCATTAAACAGACATTAGTTTCTGAAGCAGATCTGTTAAACCATAGTTTGAAGTTTTTATTCTTAACTTTTTAGACCTTTAATTAATTAATAATGTTATTAAGATGCTTAAAAGTCCAGGTTGGTTTTGATTTTCTACCTTTATTAGTTAATAATTTATGAGGTGAAGGAATGAGCTGCTACAAAGCTGTATTAGCCAAAAAAACAACCGAGAAAGGTGCGAAATGGTGTGGCTCACATCAGGACTAATGCCTGGATGTGTTCAGACACCGACTGTCAATCTCTGGTGCAGACAGTGAAACAGGTTAGAACACACACACACTCACACACACCATTTTCTTAAAGATCTGTCTAATAGTTGCATTAACAAAACTGTGAACTAAGATGTGTAAATTAAATCGGGAAAACTGCACAAGCATCAAAATGGTAGAAACAGCCTTTTGGGGGGAGGAAAAAAAAAAAAAAATCAATCCCTGTTTTGTCCCCTTTAGAACATTTCCTCTGCGTATTGATTGCCACCCCCAGCTGGTGAAACGTGTGTCATTTACAGGATTGGATACATGAATAACATCAGAGAAACACATGGCTCAGCATTTGGGTTCTATGAGCCTGAGCACTTTTCATTAGTTCACAGAAAAGCAGCAATTTCTGGCGTGGGGTTGGGGGCAAGACGAGCCGGAGATGAGAAGCTGCGGCAGTAAACGCAGTATGACTCTCATTAGTGCATCT
>JAPTMW010000011.1:13022964-13034838 GCA_029822955.1 Ostorhinchus angustatus
CCCACCACCACCACCTCCTCCTCCTCCTCTTCCTCCTCCTCCTCTCAATCTACTTCTACCCACTGCAGTCACTTCAGGACTCAAACACTGAAAACTGCTAAATCACTGCTGGTGTGCTTTTCGCTTGCTGCAGCTCAACTTTGTCTGCACCATTTTTTTTTTTTTTTTTTTTAATTTCATTTAGAAGGTGCAGAGGTCAGGGCTGTGACCGTCAGCCGGTGAGATCATCTTAAATTTACAAGACTGATAATTGGCAGCCACAGGTTTGATTACTTCTTGTCTTGCTCTGCAGATATTCTCCTCAGATCAGACTTCCAGCCACTTTTCGTTTCTTTTCTCCTCCTATGTTGACTGGTCTCGTTGGTTAATCTGGCCGACTCCCAGTGTTAGATTGATGGGTCTTGCTGATGCCTCCACCCTCCCCTTTAAGATTTATGTGGCCACTCGATTGGCCATCAATCACGGGACATGCTCAGTGAGCTCCGAGCCCGGACAAGAAGCTAAGAGCAGAGCAATTCATTACGGAGGCTTCGGTTCTACCGGCGAACCCCACCCACATGACTGATTAGAAGAGCATCAACTGGACTGGTTAGTGGAGCCTGTTCCATGTCGCTGTTTAAGGAAAATACCTCAAACAGAGCCGTGCTGATAAAGTGAAATGGGAACCAAATAATTACATAATCATACCACGCTGAAACTTTAACATTAAAATCGACTCTAGCTTGAGGGTTGTTTCTCAGCTCTGAAAAATTGCTGTTATATTTGTATTTCACATCAAATTCTTGCCACTTAAAGGCAGGTTTAGTCAAAGAGAAAAATGTGCCTCATTTTAAAGCAGGCAGTGACTGATAAGAAGAAAAAAAAAAAAGAACATTCGGTCCTGCGAAGGTAAGATGCATCTCTGCGCCTAAATGACGCCAGATCTAAAAAAAACAAACTGTAGAAATCACTCTCTTCTGATGACCACACTTGTCAAAGAGACGTTTTGTCAACTGAAGGTCAGCCTGGTCAGATGAGGGCGCACATGAAAACAGTTGAGATCGTTGGGTTAGAGATCAAACCAACAATAGGTGGTCTGAAAAAGCACCGGAATTAGCAGAACCTGCATGTAGACTCACAGTTACATCCAGTACCAGAAGGGTTCTTTTGTTTTGTTTTGATGATGCTGCTGTCAATGTTATTGTTGGAAAGGCAATACTGAGTTACATGTAATTATAGAAAAAGAGTGAGAAAATATAAGCTAATAATTTCTCCTAAATGCCGTATTGTGGACAATGATTTACTATGAGCAAGTTACAGGTTGATAGCAAGCATTTTTGCTCGAATCTGGCTTGCACATACACTATATGGACAAAAATTACTTGCATACATTCTTATCCATGTCCTTTGTTTTTGTTAAATATGACATGTTCCAACTCTAGATTTGTAAAATATTTGTTACGTTCTGACCATAACTAGTCATTATAAAGCACAAGTAACAGTATAGCTTTTCTTCTCTGACTCAGGAAATAAAATCGCGCTTTTATTTATTGTGATAATTATTGACAACAACTGGTATGGATATTTGATTCAAGAAGGTGGGGTCCTACAACTGAAGATGTTTTGTGTCCCAATATTTCTGTCCATATATAGTGTATTTAATACTTTTAGTTTAGCTCTAATAAAGTCAACGGTTGTTCATTTCTGATGGTGTCCTTTCAGTTTTTCACATGGGAGTGGGTTGATATTGGTTTTATACTTGTCGTATCGGCATTTAAAAATTTACGATCAGTCAACCTCTGAATTGGCTTATTCTGTACGGAGCTCAAGAGGAGCAAAATGATTTGGCTTGTGAATGCGAAAACTAAAATGCAGCATATGCTAACATTACTTTGTTTGTTTGCATTGCGTTAAGCCCTTGTAAGATCAGTTGGCGCGGAGCAAATGCATCCTAATAATAAACAAACCAGACCGGCAAACTGTGTCTTAACTACCCTTATTGTGCAGTGAAGGAGGCATGAAGGGAGTAGTAAACAAACACAACCTAATCTCCCATCAAGGAATCCCACCTGCACATGGCCAATAGAAGGGCAGCGTACAGAGACCAGCAGCAGCTCAGTGTGAAGCTCTGCTGTGGCGTTTCATCAAGACAATTGCAACACAGCATGAACCAGCACCATCGCTCTTTCCTTCCCATTTCCATTTCCTGTGGCCTGCCCACTGGCGCCGCCCCCATCCAAACATGCTCCCACAGCCAAAGCCGATATGCTCTGTCCTCCGGGGGAAAGTGCTGACTCACAGCTCAAAGGCGAGCCTATCTGGGCGCGTGGGCACTGGAGTACAGCAAAGAGCCACCAGGAGCCAAGTGAACCGGCACCGGGCCACTTCACTTCGAACCGGCCCCGTCGCTCCACTGATCTGATCAAAACTACTGTCACAGAGTCCTCCAGCGAACAAGTACCGCGAGCCCCCGCAACTGGCACTCAGAAATGGAAGGCAGCCATTATTAATGTGAATGTTAATGTTAATTACAGCTGCCCTGTTCCTGCTGAAATGCAAAAATAAAGATGGAACAGGATGCCCAATGCACCAACACAGTTTCAAAATCCAATCTACTTGTATTTATGTGTGTGTGTTCATTTGTGCTGTGCAAAAGTCCTTGACCAACATTACATTTGCTGGTTCAGTAAAGTTCTAATGACCACATATGCATTTCTCAGTCTGTATTAAGATCCAATCTGGATATATGTGAAGTATGTACGGCAGTGAAAACAAATGTTTCATGGAAAGAAAAAAAAGCTTTTTTTATTTAGCGTTTCCTGCTTTTGCACTTAACACATCGTTAACACTTGTTCAGACAATATGAGGTTAATTGGGATTATTTTTCTGATATTTATACCAGGTTTCATTCAACACATGTTCAGTGTTTCTAATTGTTTGTGCTGCTTCTTGTCATGGGGTCAGGGGTCAAACTAAATAGTGACTTTAACCATTAGAACCCATTTCATTCAGTTTTGTGTGTGTGAGTTTATGGCTGTGCACACACTTTCTTGATTTATCTGACGCAAATAAGAAATAAAGATCTATATTCATTTCAACTCTGTAAAAACCACAAGCCTAGAGGTAGGATAAGACTTTTGAAAAGTACTTTATGGATGCATCAATGTTTGTGAGCTGCAACTACTCAATTAAGCAACCACCTCTCAACTATTAAATCAACTCCAAAGTATTTTAATAATCAACTAATTGCTTTGTACCATATTTATGACAAAAACTTCTGATTCCACCTGCTTAAATATGAATATTTCTTGTTTTTTGTCCCCCTCTGTGATGATAACGTGATAACAATAAATGGATTAATCAAGAAAATAATCATTAATTGCTAAATATAGCCTAATTTTGTGTTATTTTGTTAAGATTCTTCCATTTTTGCATTCAGAGCTTCTTTTGTATGAGATGATGCAAAACCAATATCTGAACAAAATTACAACATTTCCCGCTGATATGAGACCAGCAGCTGCTCTTCAAAAACCATGGCAACCACCCATCTCTTGTAAATAATAACAGCATGGTACTTGTGATATGAACCAATAAAGACCTAAAAAGTCAACATGTCTTCTGCTTACCTTTGTTGTTGTAGACATCTAGGTAGTTGGGTGCTGAGAAGATGGTGATAAGCGATGGGAAACCGGTGGTCTGACTCTTTCTGTACATGCGATATCTGGTTAAACGTAAAAATTGAGAGTAAGCATTAGTAATTGTTGTAACACATGTAACAGGGATTGCTCACCGACACCAAACCCTTGGGATATGATTAGAATTAGCAGTGTTTATGGCGTCTTGTTTTTACTGCGGGTGTGCTTTTGTTGTAAGCGAATGCGGGGGGGGCAACTATGCCTAGCCTCGGGAGACTAAATCCCAGTGTTTCAGGTGAAGCGAAGCATACCCTCAGGTAGTTTTCACTCTGAATCAACTCCTCATCACTCTGGCTTGTTTTTATGATTTCCCGCTGAAGATCTGTACTGTGTTTACTGGTTGTATCACAAAAATGGAACGTATCTATCTATAAGTCATGACTATTTTTTGCTGCATCACACTTTATAGGAACCACTCAGGGATTAAAAAAAGAAACAAACAGAAAATATTTGTAAGACTGAATAATATGATTTAATATGTTGTCAGGAGTCGACTTGGGATGACGGCCTCATCAGGGATATGGTGAGGTGTCCCATGTGACCGCACAGTGGGAGTACATTGGTAAACAACTGTGTCTTGTGCCTCCCACCACTTCAACCATGCTTAGAGGGAGATCAGCTCGGCTCATCCACCCACCTGCCCGGTTTACAAACCAAACTCTTCAAAGAGGCTTTCCATCGTCTCTGTTACAAATTCAGTTCAATGTTACCTCCTGGTGAGCACCATTTCATACTAAGAGGTATGGAAATACACAAAAAGATAACTTAGGTGTTGTTATTGTTTCATTGTAGTGCCTGTGAGTGCCGTGGCAAATAAAGTGAGCTGAATTATTGATGGGGACCCAGACGTTCGCATCACATCTGGCCAACCTGCTCTTCAAGTCTGAGTCATTGTCATTTCTTGGATTAACACGACTTTTCTCAAAGTTCAAACGGCACCAAACCTGTTCTCTAGACAGGCACAAACAAACCCGCAGAGCACCAGGGAGGCTTTTCATTTAACACCCTGGTCTGAATCACTCTACTGTGTGACAGTGTGATGGAAAAAAAAAGACAAAATGCCACAACACTCACCCAGCATCCTGCGCTTCATGGGCCCGGATGATAGATAATAAGTTATTGTGTTGTAGAAAGTCACAGACTGCAGGGTAGCTGTTGAATAAAGAGAAAAGCATTTGGTTTACTCATACATCAAGAAAAATCCCGGTAAGATCAAGAAGAACAATCAATATAAATAAGTAAATAAGTCATGGGTGTTATTGATTTTGCCGAGAGAAACAAGCAAATATAAAACCTTCCGTTCAAGCTAAATTTGGTCTAAAAGCAACTGGAGGAAAAAAAGTATTGTCAGCTTGATGAAAGGTTCAGAAAACGTGTGACTTCTACACTAAACAGGCCATTTAAGGATACTGCAAGCTGTATTTTACTTCACGTTCGCGCCTTAAAAGAAGTAGATATGCTCCTTCTCAAATGGTGGATTTTATTTTAGAATGAAACTCCAAAAAAAATGATTCATAGCAGATCGTTTCTCCAGAGAGAAAAAAGCAATAGCTGGAGTATTGGAGCATGCTTATGCTCACGATGGTCTATTCAGTCTGAGACCAAGACGTACTGCCAACAATCAAACTACAGCAAGGTTTCAGAATTTTCCGTTCTAGATTCATCCCCCTGCGCAGACATCCACTGGAAATTTCCTTTGTAGAAAATACAGAGAAAGAGTAATGACAAATGCCATAAAAGAAAAATAAAGTATAGTTTAATGCTTTAAAAAGAATAACTACAATACTTTCAAGAGGAAAAAAGGAGGAAAATGCCTAGTGGGTTCATGGGATGTGAGTGACGGCTCACAATGAATGAGTGACATTGCTGCATTACATCTGAAACACTTTAGGAATGTGGGAGGATGCTGCAGCAATAACAGAGGCTAAAATCAAGGTTATTTTTCAGTTTTTTAATCTCGGTTTTTTTTCGCTGTGTCAAAGGTTTCATGCAGCTAAGCTTAATGGGACTAGATAGAAGAAAGCTACGATAATTAAAGCTAAAACTGTCTGACAAATTCTAAGGATGTTGTTTTGTGGTTACGGTCAGAGTACAAAAAACCCAACAAATATCAAATCTTTACTGTCCAAATAGAGACACTGTATATTGCGCATGTTAAAATAGAAGTTTGAATGTTGTGTAAGTGCTGTAATTCAAGCTCAAAGTCAGTGCACAACAATAAACGACCACATGCTGCGTCGAGCTGAAACTACACATTTAGGGCTTCAATTGTACAGTAAAAGTAACTTAAGATTTATTATAGGTCACGCTCCTTGGCAGCGTTACTTAAATGTGGTGTAAAATGTCATGGGAGACTAAAATAAAAGTACAATCTCGGTGCATGTTGACATAAAAACAAATGTGTTCTCGACAACCACAACAGACATCTGCAGTTAAGAGATGTGTAAAGGAGGGAGCAGTTGCTGACAGCGAAATAAAAAATGCAATGACTTTCTTTTTTTTTTTATATATATATATACACAGGGGTGAAGAAATTGGGAATAAATGTTTTATTTCTCACTTGAGTTCCTGCAGCAGATGTAGACGTGCGCCATATGGAGTTGTTCAGGAGACAAAATACTTTTTAGCCTGGTTTGTTTTTTCGGCAGTTTGCATTTTGAGTTCAGAACATTCGCCATCTGTGTAACAACAGGGTACAGATGCTAATGGATTCAATGGAGTACATGAAAAGTAGTCAGGAATGACTCCATCATGTGCAATCCCAGCAGTGCTTTGCATGTTCGATGTGTTAAAACCAAAGCTTTCAAAAAAAAAAAAACTGCCCTGATACATCTCTGCAGCCTGAGTGGAAGCTAACATGAGTCATGGCTGCAAACTTATGTGAAACACGTGCAATTTCATGCCTGAATTGTGTTTGTAAAAGTGTTACGAGAATGCCTAGGGTGTCAGGGAGAAATAATTGGTTGCTGCAAGACATAAGCAACAAATGAGCTGACGGTTTTTGGGGAGGGGCGTTGAGGAATGGCTCTCTCTCAGCCAGGCTTAAACTGTCTCATAAATCCTGAATGCCGGTGTGATGCCAATTAGCGACCATCTCCTGGGCAGATGATGTTGGGGGGGGGGGGGCACATAGAAACAAGACTCCAGAGGAATTTCAACCAAATGGAAGGAGGTTAACCAGGATCCTGGTATGACACGGATCAGCTGTTCCAGGTGAAAAAGCCATACATTTAATATTTGTGTTTAGCTCGTCTTCAAAGTGCAGCGTAATGACTCATATGAAGGAGCAAAATCCGTCTCTTCAGGCGACAACAATAACAGCAGAACCGGGACATCATTTGCACACACGGACATTAAAATACTATTAAGAATGTAGTTATGAAACACCTGCTATTTAAAAAAGCAAAACAAAAAGAGAACATGCATATTAAGGAGCCCGGAGACATTTCTGACTTCTTCTGCTGCTTTGCCCTAGGCGCTAGAGGGCCAAGTAAGCATCGCTCAGCCCATAATGAGCAGAGGGAGCACTGAACCCGCTTAGACACAGGACCGTGCCTTGTGGTAATGTGCCAGTTCATTACATTTTGTGACAGTGTGAGCTGCCTGCTCCGAGCATTTCCTCTGCTTGTTCAGTTACTCAGCTCAATTTGAGGTAATGTGGGTTACATAAATACTGAAGAGGAGTCTTAGGGACCACTCTGAAGCACGCCATGTTCTAACAACGGCTGGTCTCCCACTCAGCTGGAGAACCAAGAAAATCAAGCCGTGAGAAATGGATATTTGGCAGCGGCGCCTCGCGATTTATCAGCTCTGTGACAGGAGGGATTTTCTTTTTTTTTTTTTTTCAAAGCATTTGTTGATTATCAGGACTTTGTCTGTACCTGTCTGCACATCCAAATACTCAAACTGTGGAGATCTGGAACGTCTGGAGAATGTTTATTACAGCTGAGGTCAGGAGTTTACATAAGACGTGGATAAATGCAGTCAAACTCAGTAGTTAGCAGTTAGCATGGCTACTTTATTTTGATGATGGGATGTTTCAGAGTGATAGTCATTTTTAATCTCAGCTTCTTCGTTGCAAAAATCAAAATCTTACCAAGTGTATTTTTCTCATTTCTAGTCACAATATCTCATCACACTTAAAGACATAATCACCTAAAGAGTAACTTTTCAGTGAACTATAAGAACTTAGTTTTAGAAAATTGATCTTGAAAAGCTTATTTCAAGAAATCTTACAAAGATAATTTTCACTTGATTTTTTTTTTGTGCTTAATTCAAGCAAAAAAGTCTGCCAGTGGAACAAGTGAAAATGATCTTGCTAAGATATATTGAAATAAGATTTTCCAGATCTATTGTCTAAAAATAAGTTCTTCTATCTCACTGAAAAGTTACTCTTTCGGTGATTATATCTTATTTTAAGTGTGATGAGATATTTTGACAAGAAATGAGAAAAATACATTTGGTAAGATTTTGATTTTATTTGATTTTTTATTAGACGTTTACATCCATCAAGGTCCAAATTAATACATTATTGTTTTAATACTTACTACTAATACAGTTGTAGCTATAGCGTGGACAGATAAAACTGGTCACTGATTGTTAATGCAGACACCTAATAAAGTCCCACCCCGTCTGCTGTGCTCCATGGGACCTAACTTCCGAAAAAACTCAAAGGGGCGGGATTTCTACTCCTGCATTAGGTCTGATATACTGCCCTGATTCGTCAACCCCAAGTGACCCTTTCAGGAAAAAACAAGACATTGACGACCGGTTGATGATTCAACACGACTACCGAGTAGATGAGAAATTTTAATGTCCTCGTCTATATCTGAAGCTGTTTAGTGATTAAAGTCTTTCATTTCTCACAATACTGCTGCCTATAATAGTAGTTACTGAAATGATGAAAAAAATGAAGCACATCCCCCAACTGTATATGGAAAACAATTTTTGTGACAAGGTCTGCAGAGAGCAGAAAAAGCATGGATATGGAGTACGCTTTTTATCACACTGTTAAATATCGAATGATCAGTTTAATATGCAAACTGACAATATTTTCCACAAATCAATCCAGGTTAATTTCAAAGTCAAAGTTGTTTTTCATTTTTTTAGAGAAGATACTCACCTGTAGAAGTAGGAACAGCCTCGCACTGTGTTGTGTGTGAAATGCTCCTGGCTCTTCTCATTCCCAAAATCCTCCAGGGGGTCGGACCACAGCAGATCGCACATCGGGCCGTAGGCTGGGGGCTCTTTGAATCTGTCTAGCTGTGGAGGAAATTTTGAGGACTCTTGTCAGTGTGATGGGCGACTGGAAAACCTGCACGAGGAGTGAGCATCGTACAGAAAACACTCTTCTGAGAGAGCGACGTTTGCTGCTGCCGCTGCGTTCACAGTTATAATTAAATCCTGGCTTAAATACTCTCTCAAGGGAATTTTAATGCTATTCAAAGTAGTACGGAGGGAATATTTTGAAAGTATGGATGATGTGTCAAATAGATCGCTCATCTTTCAGTACTCTACCTAGGAGTCTTTTTTTTTTGGCAAGACATCAAGAAAAAAACCTCAACGGCAGGCATTCTTGTGGAGCAATGAACATAAATGACTTTGCTTTTCAGCCTAGGAGAGCTGTTTTTCAAACAAAAGCATGTGGATTACTGGATGGGTAGCATGATGGACACTTCAATAGAGCAAATTCTATTATGCATGCCCTCTGATTGCAACCGCAAAATCCATTTGGAATTATTGAATTAGTCTGAAAGCGGGGTCCGACTCTTCAACATTTTTAATCAGAGCAAGGACCGGGCCAGCGTTCGCAATTCTTCGTATTCAAGTCTTGAAAGGTATTGGAGGCTGATGTGCGAGGATCACTTCATGAATATCAACCAAGGTTGTTATTTTCACAGCGTATCAAGCTAAAACGAATACAGGTTTTTCCTCATTAACTTTAAACAAATGCAGATACACATTGAGCTGACAGAATGCTACGGTTTCCACTGAGTGAGCTGTATTTTTACAACAAACGACAGCCACCTGCTGTTAAACACACATACAGACAGCAGCTTTATGAAATTATAAAGAAAATGGTCTTGAATCAGACACATACTTTCCTGATGTCGTCAAGATTTGTGATTTCTGGAGACAGTCCTCCGTGTACACACAGGAACTGCTGGTTCATAAGTGCAGCCAGAGGAAGGCAGTCGAAGGCGTCCATACATGCGTCATACACCCTCTCTGAATACTTAATTCTACCTGTCATGGGGGGAAACAGGGCAGGGAAAGACAGCATGCCAAGTTAAACAACACCGCTCTCATACACTGGGGCAGTGTGCAGCTCCGGGACGGAAAGGCTCTCGAAAAGGGCCAACTTCCCAAACACATTTTAAAAACAGAACAATTTCACAAGGTTTTTTTCTCCTGTTTTTCTTCCCCCTACTCTGTCTGAGTCCAAATACAACACTTCTTATGTGTAAATGTCAAGAATGTGAGTGAACCATGAGGCCACATGAGTAAGGGTTAAGACTGGAAAGGAGGGATTCAATTAACCATATAACAAACCAATTACCATATAAACCAGCATTTGTATCTTTTGCACAATATCCCACACATATTGAGACACATGTACATGCACCATTATATTCAACTATTACTCTGAATATGACAGGTAACATGTACACAGCATAGTCCATGTGGATGCAGGATATTCTGATATTATTCTGGCTTTATGAGGTGACTTTGGGCATGTATACAGTGTGTATACATCTCATTTGTGCGTTTTATTACAGGCTGGAACACACAGTCCCTGTTTATCCAGCCAAAGATCCTCCCTGTTGGAAAGAAGAGTCCACATTCTGGTTGGAAGGAGGAGCACATCTACACCATGAAAGACGGTATCAGCAGGTTTCTGCATATGTGCAACCATTAGGAAGTCGAGCTTTTCCAAAAGGTGTTTGAAGGTTCACACAGTCGACCGTCTGCCACTAGAGGAAAACTCTGAAAAAGCCCTGTTTTTAATCAAGGTATGAATGGTTGTGTGTAAATGAGAATATTAATAGAATATTAATTTCCCTTAGCCATGTAAACAGGCTGTTTGTGTTTTCTGGAATAAGGACAAAAAACGGAATATTTTGTGCATGTAAAAATAGACAGTATAACACAATTTAACCAATTTTGAAGGAAACACATGAGTTCAAGCAGGCTATCACATAAGACCATAAGAACTGAGAAACATCGACTTCCATTTATGCATAGACTGCTGTATTTGCTTAGCGTGGGAGTTGGGAAAGTTGCATTAAAATAAAATATATTTGTTCAGTCTAAACCTGAAACTGGCGTACTCTGTGGTTTGTGTTTATTTTGTAATGTGTCTCACATTTTCTCCTATTTGTTTTTTTGGGATGTGGTCATTGTTCAAATATATTATTATAACATCTTTGCGTTGGTAAAATTAGCTATGAATAGTAATAAAAATACTTTAGAGAGCAATAATTTAGTTATATTCCCATTAAATTCTTCATTTTTTCCCTTTTTTTTTTTTTAAATGCATCACTCACCTGATGCTGCTACAAAGCCAGAAAAACTATCTTGTGTTTTAATAGTGGTGATATATATTTTTTTTCTTTTCTTGTTGTATCTTAATAAAGAGACTGAGAAATAAATCTGTCCGCTCATTACAACCCTGCAAAAACAACTAATCTAAAGACAGCACTGTATGCGTTGTATCTCATTGCTCTGCTTCGGGCTAAAAGGAGACAGAGGAAGACTTGTTTAGGGCTGCTTTTATTTCATCTTTTGTGGAATGTTTTCTTGAATTATGGCTTGTTTTATAGAAGTTGAAACTAAACACTGTAAATTAAATTCTTGATGACTGCCAGTAGTAGTGGTAGAAAAAACTACTACGAATTACTTTTAGTTAATGTATTATTTCCTGTCTGTTTAAGAAGCACTAGAGAAATCCAATCAAACTATCTTTTGCATTGCAGTATGGGTAAATCTATTGTACTGCAGTGGTAGCAGCATCATATATATCTTTAATATATATGACTGTTGGCAGTGCACTGAGATGCCGAGATGCATAGCAGTGAAAATATATAATGAACAACTAACTCAATTCTCCCTCACTGTATAGAGCGCCATAGACATCATTTGTATTGGAGGGAGGGGTGGGGGTGGGGGGGTGTCAAAGAAGAAAAGCCAAAGCATTACT
>JAPTMW010000011.1:13051432-13068504 GCA_029822955.1 Ostorhinchus angustatus
GGTTGGGTTGGTGGTACAGGCAAAATGTATTTTAAATGAATACTGTATGTTTAATATGTACACCAAAGTTCAATAAAGATATTGTTAAAAATAAGAGACAACATGTGGGAGCTTTTTCTCATTTTTTGTAGGTAAGGCCTTCTTTAAAACCATTATTGGTATAATTTGACATCTGTTCTGTGTTAAGATGCACTGGAGTCGAACAATGATGATGTTCATCCACAACAGTATTGGGTGATGGTAGATCTGTGCTGGTGGCTTTTTACTACACAATTACATTTTTATGACTTCCCATGTGAATCAATGGCCTACCTACCCATAGTTCCTTAGGTGCACACATTTTTATGGGCTTCAACCAAGCACTCGATCCAATCCAATCCAATGGGGGTGGGATTAAATACGTTTTCTTCTTCCCACTCCTTTTTGAGCATAAATGAGTGATGGTTGAAATATTGTACCTGCACGTTTTCTGTTGATCGTATATGTATTATCATGGACCATGATGAAGCCAACTTAGATCTTATGTAAAACCAGAAGTACAAGCATGTTTGCACATTAAACTGAAACCGTCTGTTGTAAAGGTTCACAGACGTATAAGTGCATCGAATGCTGGAGTCTTCTTATTATAATTTGTGACCGACTCTCGCTGATTATTATTATTATTATTATTATTATTACTATTATTATTACTCTGGGGCGCTGCTACCAATTGTGGACCTCATGGAAGGTAAACGTTGTGGACCCTTCAGAAAATAAAGTGTCTGTAAAATTGGGGTGGGAGGGAGACCATAGTGTAACAACTGGAGATATAAGGTTGTATTTGCTGTGACAACTGGAAAGAGCTTGAAAACAAAAGTAAAACTTCAATTTGAACATCCGACTCCCGGCTCGAATACCTCTCTTTTACTGTGGAGCTTACACGAAACTTTCACAATTTCTGACCTATATCCACTGGGCTCCCTGCAAATGCTGGGCCCCATCAAGTTGTCATATTTACCCTCCTTCACAGCGCCCCAGTTATTACTAATAATAATAATAATAATGAATTTAGCCACTATAAATGGAAATATTGGATGCATTTTTTGTAGGGCTGTCAAAATTAACAAGTTAACACAGATTAATCCATCATCATGATTAATCTGCTTGAACATTTTAACGCAATTCACCCATCTGCAGCAGAATGACTCTGAACGTGTCTGCCAACGCATTTCGGGCAGTTTGTCCAAGTAGAGTTATGTATGTGCTAATGGTCAGTTGATCCAGTGGTGACGGGCAGCAGACCCAACCCATAAAGATGAAAGACACCAAACAACACGCTGGCCTCTGGATGGAAATATGAGGACAAACAAAACCAAGACGGAACAGTTGACCCACATAAAGTATTAGACACACTCTGCAGGAAGGAATTTTGTATTCAACGAAGCACTTCCAAATTAAAATACCACATTAACACAAAGCATACCTAACGTTCACAAACACGTTCAGTGCAGATATATTCCATTCCTTCTCGAGTCTGTTGCAAAATAAAATGCGACCAATATAGACGAAAAATGAAGAATATTTAATTGTGATGAATCAAAATTCATCCACAGCAACCCTATGATTAATCTGATTTCAAAATTTTAATCATTTCACAGCTCAAATTTTTTGGTTTATATTGACAATGAGATACGAACACAAGTGGTCCTTTAAGTCACACTCAGATCTGTCCACTGTGACCGGACCGCACAATATGCATGTTAACTGCAGATGTAAACAGAGCCTCAGTCAGAGCATCAACCCACTGCTTCCATCCTTCTACTCATACAATATGTCTCAAACCCCAAATATGTACATACGAGGCTGAATGATGAGATAATTAAATAAAATTAGTCTTATTCTATTGCCTGTGTTAATACTAAAGTACAAATAGTGCGTCTCACACAGTCGTTTAAGCCTTACACCCTTCATCTCTTATCATAATGGACACAATAAAAATTGACAAAAGAGCCATGGCTTTGTTTAAACAGCATTCATGAATTTAATAGGTTCAGAGCTTGCCTAATGTAAGTGTAGGCCTCGATTGGATTTGTTTTGGGAATAATCTCACATTAGAAAATGATGGGTTGCCATAGATCTGTTAAGTAGGTCTGCTTTGATTATAACATCAAAGAAGCCTAATCAGAAAGTTTAATGGAGGAACAGGGCACTTGACCAGGAAGAAACACAACAATAGACACATTGGATCTGTGCATATGCATCGGTGAGCCTCCTACTACAGTATTTTCCTTTACTGACGCAAGCATGAATGAGTTCAACTTCAACTGCTGAGAGGAAAAGTGCTCAGCTGTGAAAAAAACTGAAATCTTGTGGAAAATCTTGGCATCTACAAAGTGGTAGAAAATGTTGTTTGTATTTTAGGTTGTTTACCACATTGCAGAGAAAAGGATAGCATGAGAACAATAAGAGTCTGTTAAGATGTTACAGGTGTATTTTAAGAATGGCGCCAACAAGTGTCAGCATATTTGTTAGTTTCAGTAAAGTAGATGAATGAAGCTTTCGTGTTTCGTAAAATACACTGCTATGGCCAAACACATGGCCAATGCACAGCCTCAAGGCATACTGACTCACTTAACAAATTTAAGTTTTTGTTCTGCTTCATTGACACGTTACTCTTCCTATTCTGCCGACACAAATCTCAAAGTTCGAGGCAAAACAACTGTGATTCTGACTTGTGTGGCAAGAAGACACTATGGGAAAAAAACAAAGCTAAAAACATACAGTGATGGACGAGACAGGAAATCTGTACATTGTTGTTAAGAGTCTGAGAATAATTAATAATTGATTTGCCATGTTTGTTTTCTGGTTGTAAAAGAGGATCATCTGTCATTGATCTAAACTAGATGATGACAGTGAGCCTATTCTGTGCAGAACTTCCTTTTTTGCTTTTTAATTATAAGAATAACACAACTAGGTTAGGAAAAGGAGTTTAACATGTCAAAAATGCAGGTGCATACATTTTGATGGAAAAAATGTCAAGATACATGATTAAACAAAAATATCTAGGTTCTTATGAAGCCCTGACCTGTCACAGGAGCCTCAATGTCCAGCAGGTTCTTCTCTGCACGAAGGATTGCGGCGCCTTCTCCAATGAGCCTCAGAGCCACCGCTTCCTCCACGCGACCCTCCTTGGTTAGGTGAGCTTTCAGCACGTCCACTTTGGGCTTTCCGTCGCTGTCAAACACCTCTTTAGCCGTCAGCCGGTGACTCGGAGGGAATGGGACAGCTGAAGGGGTAAGAAAAAGAAAAGCCTGATTAAAGCTGATATACTTTCATTACATATTTACAGAGCTTTCATAGGCTTTTCATTGACAAAAGGCTTAGGAGGATGCACACTTAATTCCACATCACTGAGCAAATGGCATTTAAGCTGTTTGATTAGCAGGTACTTTGTACCTTCAGGGGAGCGGCTCCCTGCAGGAGTTGGAGTTAGAATTCACTCCCGTGCATCAAGCCCACCCTCTGAGACAATTTACCAGATTGCTGCTATGATCTGTGAATCACTGAGTTTTCAATATTTATAACAAACCCACACAGTTCCTAGTTTATTTGGCAATAGTCGCAGCCAAGAGCTGACATATATCTTGAAATATCTGCAAATTAGAACCAACTGTAAATCAACTGAAATCATGCAAATCTACATCAACCCCAAACACATATATATTTATAGATTAAGTGTGAGACTTCATTTGCAGTTTGACATGTATTTACTTATTTGTCAGTCACAATTATTCAAAACAGTCAAATTATGTATTTTTCAGAGAGTCCTGAAGGCATTGTGGAAATTAGAATAGCCGAATCTACAACAAATCTCTTGTACTGTCAATTTCCATAATTATCTTCTAAAAGGACAGCTTTTCACTGCACTTCAATGTGCTCTGCTAATTCCACATACACGGCCGCTTTCAAAAGCCTGAATCCTGTTTGCATGCATTTCAATTTAAAGCAGTGAACTTTACAATCTAATCACAGCATGACAAAAACTGACAATGCACAATTTTTATGCAAATAGGCCTTTACGTGAACTTAAAATGAAGAGGTGGTTTGCAACAGACACACGAAATTACACAATGTGGACCTCATGTCACTGCCATTTTAGGGGCCGACATTATAACAGGTAAAAATGTGTTGTTTTTCATGAAGCCATTATAAAAAAGTACTTAAGTGGCCTGTGCTTGAACAAAAGCAAAGTATGTTAATATTTCTTTTCTACAACCTCCTGATGGGCAAATTACTTAGTGTCAGCCAAAGTACAAAAACGGCATTGAAGACCACATCATTTGGACTTTCTTCTCAGCCTTTAAAAAATGCAACACATGCTCTTAATTAACATCTACTTGCAGACTTCACACATTGCATACCGGTGTGACTAACTCGCTAAGCCAGTAGCCAATAAAGATCAGCTGGTGTCTGTATGTGAGTGTTTGTTAACATCCATCCTTTCAAAAGGTTACATCAGTAGTAATCAGACCTGCACTTTATCTGTGTCACACTGTGACTACAGACAGACGATACTTTCTATCCCAACAGCAGTATTTAAAGCTTTCTAACAGGTGGATGCCCAAAGTGCACATTTATTAGACCTTACAAATCTAAAACATGAAGGGGTGTTTTCTTCTTAACATTTCTTCCACCAAGGAGGAAAAGTCGTGTCTGTGGTTCTTGTCACAGGGCATCTGCTCATTGGAAACTAAATGTACAGCTTTTTGGTCAAATTTAAGACTTTACTCATTGCTCATACGTCCTGGCTTGAACCAGTCAAACTCATTACATTTCCATTTCCCCATGACTGATGTTTCTACAACTGGTAATCAAGCTGCTAAAGTGCACATCTGAACCCACCCCTGAGTGATTGCTGCTGGTTCTGCTCATTCTGATCTCCATTAGGCTAAAGAATTTGACAAATTCTTTACAAAAATTAAAGCCTTAAGTTCTGACAATGCAAAAAGACCTGCACCAATTGTCATCAAATTTGGTGACAAAGTAGAACATGATCCTTTAACCTCTTCATTCCCATTCTGTATTAAATACATGAACCCTTCACCAGTCACCAGTGATCAAAAGCATCTACTGATCTAAAATATTTCATAACTAATGAACCACTGATTCTATTACTACATGTAAATAATTGAGCAGTTTCTCAGCTTTTCATCATCAGATATATTAAACCCATGTACTTTAACAAAAGATAGTGGTTGTAGAAAATTGCTCTTACGTTCGATTAACAATATATTTTGTTGAAAAATGACTTCTGTTTTGAATTAACTCATTAACATCTACATGATCATTAAATTAAATATATGAAAATACAGGATTTTCACAGAAAGATGCACAATTTAAAAAATGAAACAAAAAATGTAATTAAATGTACCTTTACTGAAAATTCATTTGGAGGACACCAACAAGATAGTTTCTTTAAGGGTTAATGTCTCTTCAATAAAACCTCAATATATGCATGCTATACCCTGTTAAAAAGGTTAGATTCTATGCAATTAAGTCACACCAAAAAATAATTAGTGAAAGAGTAACCCGGATACCAAAACTAATGGGACTAGTGTATGTAGTTATTTATCTTTATAGCCTATATAGTTTTACTACTATAATTATCCTATATTATAAAAGGGAAGTGGACTATGTGTGTCTTGGGCATCACACAAAATCTGGAAAGAGCTGACTGCTGCAGTTTGACATACTTAAGCATTTTTGATCAAAGAAGAGCCTAGTGAAAACACCAAGTTGACAGGACCAATATTTTAGGAGATATTAGTAATTTTGGAATACAATGGCCTCCCAATGGCCAATCATGTTGCTATGCCCAGCAACAGATAAACAATAGGGCCACGTTGCCATGGGATCAAATTTCATGTGCAGAAATAGACATGCCAGCTGAGAGGTTATTCAACTGAGTGGAATTTACCAAGAAAGTGATTAAAGTAAAGGAATGGACTGTATCAGAGGATCTAGAACCCGTGGCTCCCCATGGGTCGCTAGTTATTTTTTTGCATCCACACTTTTTCACAATAAAGTCTCATCTAATCAAATCTAGTTCAGGTTGTATTTTGACAACATACTCAGGTATAAACTTTGGAACTTGATGTGGTAAATAGGCGAAAATGAATGCAAAATTCTTCCCTGAAGCAATAAAAGTAGCTACACCAGATGTGGAAGTAGTACGTAATATTTCCTGCAGAAATTTCCTGCAGAAATCCCAGCTGAAATGTTTTCTATTCATAAGTATTTTTTATATGAGAAGTAGGCAGCATTCTAACACAAATATGTCTACCAATTGTCGGGAACCATAAGGGGGAAGCTGCTATTAGTAGGCAAGTCTGATGGTTGCAACCAGCTAAGTGGGTTACCGAGCTGGGTGCACCTATCTGAGTAAGCAGGGCAGACGTCTGCACTTTAGGCAGTTACAGGCAAGCCAGGTTTTCTTGACCCCAGTTTAATTCTTAGAGTTGTACTTGAGAACTTAACCAGTCACTAGAGAGGTGGAATAAAGCCGCATTGACGAGGCTACTAACAGTTTAGTTTTGAATGATTAGCCTACTGCCACCTACACCCTGACAAGATGACAGGATTCTGCTGATAAAAGCACAGAGACACAATAAAGGTAATTAAAAAAGAAAACATTAGAAGCACCCATTAGTGAAAACGTGTCATTTTATTCCGCTTTCTCACTCTGTGGGCTTTGACTCAAGCTATACTGGCCTATGGTTGCCTAGTAACTTTATTCTTTTTTGCTTGTAGATGTAAACTTATTCACCTTACATAAACTCTGAGAAAAAAAGTTTTATTGCTGTTACATATAAAGTGGCATAAAGTGACTAATTAAACTAAGTGCTCTGTTATCAATGCAATAGGTTATCAAACTAACCAGTGGCACCAAACGACCCAAATTAAGAAAGCATAGGTTATACATTTTGAATATATTGTAGATTTAGAAGTGTGGCCTTAGCTATCAAACATGTTGAAAACAGCCACTTCCACCCAAAAGCAACTATTGATGTAAAACATTTAATAACTTTCAAGTCATTAATCTAATCAATACGCTGCAATAATTGAGGTAAAAACTGCAGGTCGTCAGCTTTTCATCGTCATCTTATATGACCCACTTTGAAGTTCAGAGGCTCCGTAGTCAGCATGGAAACACTATCATCTTCTATATTGATTCAACAATAAAACCCATGTAGCTTGACAAATTGCAGTGGTTAGAAACACCTGTTTTATGTTTAATCAATGGTATATTTTATTGAAAACGTCACTTTATCTTCAGTTTTCTCTGTTCTGATATAACCTTTAATTTTTTCTGACCTTTTATGAAAATCTACATGTAATCTACAGTAAATTAAATACAGGAAAATCTGTGGTTTTCACAAAAAATGCAAAATGCAAAGGATAATGAATGGTGATAACAATCTTAAGAAAGGTTAAATGTAGAGAAAAATTCCGTTGGAAATCACCATGTAAATAGTTCTAGGTCTGTAAGGGTTGAATGAATGAATGTTTTATTTCAGATATGAAAAGCACAATACAACCACCAACAAAAGCAAATGCTTGAAGGTCTTTAAGGGTTAAGACTAGACTGAATATCAAGATTTTTTTTAAGGTAAAAATGGGAAATATTCAAGTGTCTAACAACTCATTCACTCTCTACTTCTCTCATTATTCATGCAGAAGAACAGAAAAGGTCAGTAAACTCTTATCAACTCTATCATCCTCTGGAAGAGTTGAAAGTGGAAAGTTTTTTTCAAACAAAATACTCAAGAAAAAAAAACCCACTAAGAAATCTCCTACAACAATATCAGCCAAATGTCTGCATTCAGGTATCTGGGCCATTCAGAAATCTCAGTCCCAGATAGAATTACTCAAGGCCTCAGGTTGGCCTCCCCCTGAGCACCTGCTCTGCAACTCTAGCCTGAGGCCAGCGCCTTGGGGTGTTTGACTGGAACAACTAGACTAGACCGGGCCCTGAGGTGTTAGAGACATACGGCAAGAACATTCATGTGAACTGGCCTGGAGACACTCTAAACCCCACCAGAAAGACAGGTTCAAGCTTAAAATATGACAGCTACAGGTTAGGACATCATTATACAGATAATATCACCAGCATGAGTCGCCTACTATTTGGAGGATCCCTTCCAGACTATTGATTTTATTTGGCTGTCATAATAAACTCCAAGTAAATGTGTCTGAGGGCAGAGGGAGAGTTCCTAGCAGAATTCTGCTCACCCCACTTTGCTTGCTAATTAAGCATTACTCCAATGACAGGTAAACCCCAAAGGCAGTCAACCACAGCCATGCGCCTCCTGAATCTGAACTTTAATAACAATTACACCAAGTTTTAAGGGTATAAACATGGTGTTCTATGAGGATGACAATTGGATAAAGTTCTTATTTAACGGCTGTAATTTCTTCTGTCAGATACTTAAAGATCTGTACTGTTTTATTGAATATCCACATCCACACCTGATGGTGTTCCCTCCAACTACCATTGAGCATAGCTGTAGCCATTAAGCTAGCCACATCTGCTTCCACTGAGGTAACATTAACAAGAGCACATTCGAAAACTCAAACACTAAAAAATAACATTATTCTTTAATACAAATAACCCGCGTGAAAGCTGTGGTTGTTGGCGCACTGGCAACCTCTCAACACGTCGTCCTTCCATTTCCTAGTCATGACAATGGAAACACTGTGAACTTCCCCCCTTGTGGAATTTCTAACAACTCTCTTATTAACAAGAGTAACACCCACCTAAGCCAAAACATTACACAGTACATTGTAATGGTAGGTTGTACACTGCAAAGAAAAGGGCATTTCTCCCATGACAAAAATTAAAAACCTAGAGTCCACAACTCTGTCAAACAGTGAAAACCAGACTGTTAACATGAAAACAAAAATATTGACTGCATCATACAAATCAATATGGGTGACTGAGTGCTACAGAAAAAAAAAATCTTATTTCCTAACCTCCTTCCACTTTCGCATTAGCTTCAGTATGTTCCCATGCAACAAATGTTGCACGCAGAGCTGTAGGAAACAGCTAAATGTGACTCCAAAATAGTCTCCATTAGCCGGACGCATTTGCATTTATTAATTTCACTGCTCCTCTGTTCTCCTCTGTTATGTAACTAGCAAAATGTACTGCTGGCTCAGATCTAGCATGAAGACAAAAATGAAAAAAGAGTGAGAAAGGTTGGGAGTGGAAGAGGGGAAAAAAAATCTCAGGACTTGGTTTAACTTGCCGGGTAATTTGTCTCAGATTAGCATTGTAATTTCCAAGCTACAAATTAAAGCCATCCATCAGCCATTAGGTTTAAGACTGATAGACCACTAAACCTCTGAATGTCTGGAGGGCATGCTAAATAAACTTTAAAGCTTATTTAATAAGAGCATACTATCCTGTGTGGGTTAGAAAGGTTTACAGCAACATTTAACAATTTACTTTGACAGTGCATGGATTAGAAGTGGGTCTTAAAAAGCCACCTCTGTTCAGGCGGCTGTTGTGAACTGAATAATAAGGTGACAATTTAACAGTCATTCAGTTTGCTTCTGCAGAAATGCACAGAAACGTGCAACAGTGGGTGCATCTGAAGCAGCAGAGAAGCAGTGGGAAACCGGACAGCTTGAAATGTTCAGGTTGGTGTAGTTCAGAGCTAATACGATCTCTCAGAGGAATGAGACAGCGGGAAGCTTGCAGTCATATGGTGCTGGACAGATCAGCTTAATTGGAGAAAGTGAGACAGACTGTTTCAGAGCTCACCAAGCAGCCGCTGGATTCATTTAGTGAGGAACACAAAGTGCAACCGTGAGTCTGGCCCAATCTGGCAGCTCAGATGTCTACAATTCCTGAACACCACTTTCGTTCCTGGCGGTGTGTCTAAAAGTTGCATGGGCTAAATCTCATACTGTAAACAGAAACATTGAAAGTACTGCCACATTAAGTGATTATGCAGGAGAAACTGCTATAATTACAAACATATGTTTTTCTTTTACCACTGCGTAGCACCAGAAATTATTTATCAAGTGCTTTTAATCAGCGTTATATCAATGTTTTGCCCCCACTGACATAAGTGGTGCCAGTGTATTTTTATCAACTGCGCAGCAACATCTTCAGTACATTGATCGTAGCTGACCCAGATGGTCATGAAGAGCAAACTATCTGATAATAACTGCCTTTGAATGAAAAATATGCAGGCAGCTCAGCCTAAGCTGGATGGAACATGGCCAATGAGTAAGCACTGATACAAAAAATTAATTCCTTTAATAAAACCATTTCATTAAAGGAATCAATACAGCAAAAAGAAAGACTGCATTCGATAAGAATTTTTTTCCAATTCCTACGTAATACAATGCACAGCATCTTTCCATCAAATGCAAAACTGATGGCAAGAAATTGCTGATAGCGCACGATGATGCAGCGGGAGCGTTGTGCCGAGTGTGAGCGAGACTCGAGCCATCACCGCCCACGTCAAACCCGCCACCCTCTTCCACCGGACAAGCCACCACACCAGCAATTTTCCTCCCTTAAGACTCAGCATGACCAGTGGAAATCTCAGCACGACCAACAGGGAGCTGAGGCAGAACAAAGACTTGAGAACTATGTGCGGGTGCAAAAAAGGTCAGTTCTTTCAAAGCATAGAATACCAGAGGTAATTTAGCTGCATGGTCAGACGTTATTATGCAAAAGCAGCATGGTGTCTGATCTAAAGCATGATACTGATGAAAAACAAGCCGTCACTGTACTGCTCCCCTCTTCTATTTGCCTTTTCAAATGACAGTTTCCTTGTGCGCTGTACCCTGAAGTGAGGTGAATGGCTTGCAGCACAAGCAAGATTTCTGAATCATAAATTAAGTGGACGCTCTCAGTGTGAACAAATGACACATAAATACAGAGGCAGGCAAGACAACACAACTAAAATGAAACAGGATGCAACATTATTTGCTTGCTATATGCGTCAGGCTGAAAAAAAATTAAGAAGTGTACCCATGAGAGGGCACATAATGCTTCAGAGTATTGCTTTGATGTAGGCCTAGTTACACTACACTCATAAGAATGAAACTCAATGAATCTGCTACTGAAAGTGGAGAAATGAAGAAAAAAAAAAAATCAATTGCACTCAGACATTTTCCAGTTGGAAGCCTTTTAGTGATGGAGCATCCACTGTGTGTGTTGTATTTGTAAAAGATGACTGCCAAGTGTTGAGCAGGGCATCGAGAGTGTGCAAGTCACTCTCCACTGATAACCAAAGTTTGTTAATTAAATTACATAACGACATTGAAATACAGCGGGATACGCTTAGGATGGGCCAGGATGAGGAGAATGCACGACTTTTTGTAGTAGGTGGCGAGAAACAAAGAGCGTACTGTACATATCAGAAAGCAGCTCGACTTCTAATGTCAGCTGGCAGCAGTTTCATCGCTTCATTATTACACTACCACACAGTCCATTCTGAAGCTGATTACTTGACATGCATAATGCAAAAGATCGAGATCATATGGCTATCTTCTCCGGCAACAAAGGACTGCGCCAGCTCAACCATGAGATTCGCGAGGTGATAAATTATTTGCAATATGGAATGCCTCACACACTGGATACACGTCCGTCACGTCTATATGTCACATCTGAAATTGGCGTCTCAGTTTTTGTACAACCAAACCTCCCCCCCTTACAACTCATCTCAGAAAACTATAATGCTTGTCAATCAATAATTCATAAGTCAGCACTCGGCAGAAATGATACGTTCCTTACATACGATTAACACAGTCTAAATTCAGGTTGCAAAATGACGCCCACAGTCCACAGCGCAAACAGTGTAGAGTAATACAGGAGGATTAAAACAATATATTAAAGGACTTAAGGCTTATATCTTCTTGTTCAAAGACATAATAAAAATCCTAATGGTAGGTTAATCCTACAAATACCCTTCCTCAGTTTAATAAGTTTCCACTGTGAATAAAGCTTCTTAGTAAAACACTTTATCCTCCCATTTAGAATATATACACACACACAATTTGTTATATATAATACATAACACATATTGTGAGCAAACTGTATTTTCTTGTTATTTTACATGTGTAGTACAATTTAGTGCCCACTTAAAACAACAACAAACTGTTCATTCAGCAGCCAGATGCAGCTAAATCCACACACTTGTTTCCAGTATCTCAGTGCAGCATTAAGGAAAGCCACTCTGGTCTTTCAAATGACAGTAAGCCTATAGAATATGCAGGTTTTTACATAAAGCGACTGTAGACGGACTAGAGATTCTAAAGGCCCAAAGGCTTTAGGGTTAACAGTGAAAAGGTCACTTAGAAATTGAACCTCTTTACCGTGCATTAGTCGGGATAGGAGGTGGCTCGGAACAAAAAAGCTTAGCAGAGTGGTGCTTTGAAGGCCAGCTCTTTCAGATCTGCCGATTATATCAGTATGCAGTGTGGGAATGGAGTGGTTACTTCTGCGGTTGTGGCAGGAAGAAAACATAGCCAACAACACTGTACCTTCCCAGAGTGAGACCAGAAAGACAAAGAATGAAAGAGGAGGGAAGGGAAAAAGGAAGAGGAGCACTCTTGGTTGCACGAGAGAAAATAAAAATGCAGAAATGGACTAGTAAGAGCTGCCAACAAAGACTCCGGGGGCATGCATCACAGATAAATATCATGAAATTAAGACTAGTAACAGTACAGAGCGTAGTAAGAATCAGAAATCTATTTAATCATTTGGGCACACAAATGAGTCAATATCTCATTCAGATGAATAATTTGTACTCTCAAAATACCCAATTTGCACCCTGTAATTTATAATTAATATTCTAAAATTACCAAACTGTGCCATAAAATTACTCAATTCATTATCTGAAATTAATATCAAGCTGGTAAAAGTTACAGCAGCACAAATCAAGGATATAACAGATTGCTCTGGCTACATCTGTATTTTTGCTCACAATCACAGGATTTCTGCAGTTAATGCTGATTTAAATATGCAAATATATGTGGATATACGATTCTTAAGTAGTGATGTTGTTATTATCTTAAAATGTGAAATTACTGCTAAAATATTTGCTTGTTCATGGCTATTTATGATAATAGAACCAGCACAGTGCTTTCCATCTTTCCTCTGTGTCCTGCAGTGAACATCATAATTAATTGGTGCTTTAATAATCCAAACTCTGACTTAATACCACCACCACCATTACTGTGTTTTAAAGAGCTGTTGATCATCATCATCTCTCGCATTGATATAAGCGTTTATATCGCATCAACAAACAGGGAATATATTAGATAAAAGTGAGTAAAAGCGGTTGCCAGGGAAACAGTGCTGTACAGTCTCAGTCTTAATCTTTCATCCATCAAAATATTGGCTTTAAAATGAGTCGCCAGCAGCATGTTACATTATGCACAAACTTGATCCAAGGCTGGAAATTTTTTGCATAAGCACAAGCATGTATTCCACTGCACAACAACATACTAGGAGGCTATAGTAAACACAAACTACAGTAGTGTGATGATGCCTTTGACAGCTGTTGACTGCAATAACATGAGGTTCCCGGCGACGGTTATCTACAGATCCTCATTATTAGGACAGACAGGTTATACACTAAACAAGCCAACGATATACCCAAAACCTGCATCCGACCATAGCTGTCAGGGTTATCAAACACCATCAAGCTCTGACAGAAATAGCCCACAGCAGTGTTTCAGAAACCTTGGTGACAGCGATGTGAGAGTGAGTGACAAGCAAGCGCTAATCCTGCTGTTGGCTCACCAGATTTTAGATGAGAAATGTAGAAAAGCGTTGGCAGCAGCAGGTGATCCGAATGCAGCGCTGCTCAGACAGCACTCTGAGTAAGTCCCTGATTAATTAGTGAGGTTAGGGCTGAAGCGTGGGAGGCTGGCGTGGGTGAATGCGACGACGGATGAATGTATGCATGCATGTACAGATTGATAGAAGGGAGTAGGTGGAGGATGCTGTGGTGGAGGGTCAATGGGCATTTTCGAAGGGATGTCCCTGCACTGGTTTCCTGGTGGTGGTTTGGTCTGTGGTGAGCCATCAATGTTGGAGCCGATCAATGGCACAGTGCAAGGCCGCCAGGGACCTGGATCACGGCTGGCAAATGACTACAGTGATTTGGTAGATGGGGGAGGGACATGAGTCAGGGAGAGAGAGAGAACGATCAATGAAATAAAATGCATCAACAGTCAGGATGAAAAAATTATTCAGAGGGACAAAAAGCACCCGCCAATCTGTTAAACATGGCCCAATCACGGGCTCACAGTCCGCTGAGGAGCTGTGGATCTTCACTGAAACGAATTAGATGCCATGTCTTGATGACAGACTATGAATGCACGGCAAACAGATCCATATTAGAAATTGACATCATAAAAAAGCTATGTTTCTGAAAGGGCGACATTGGGATATTATATATTTCATGCTTTTTTTCTGCTGAAAGTAGGGCTTGTAATTTATCATACAACTGCACAGATTACGGTAAAATTTTTAAGTTGCACTACAAGCCACTTGTAGTGCTAATGTTGCTAGGCTAGCAAGTTTATTACATTCATTTTCTGCTATTTAAAGTCTTTAGAAACCAGCATAGATTATGTAATGTGATGTTTTGCTGCTTCTGAAGAAATAATCACTGGTAAAATAATGACTTCCAATGGTGAAGAAGTAAAACTCCTTGAGCTGAGCAGTCCGCATTCCAAACTCGTACAAGAAGTAAGCCTAATTTACAAATACTTTGCTGAAGCAACAGTGCAAAACATTTTTTGGTTCATTATAACTCTCTGGTGGGACAAATTAGGACACCATAGTGTAGGTAATTAATGAGGAACGCTAAGCAGACTTTCTTGAGTTTTCTACGAGTTATCATTAAAAGTTTGCAATACCATCGGATCAAAATAAATGAAAAAATGCAGAGTTTTAGGTTGAATATCTACATTGACATTAAAGTATTCACACTGCAGCCTAACCCTCCTGGGAATTTTCAAGAAAACTTGTTTGGTTTGGGTTTTAACTCTGCTGCATTTTACAAGAGGTGAGAAAAACTTGCGATTCAGCGTGTGGACAGTGATTCTACTTCATAAGAATGTCTTTCTGATTTCTTTCTGCTGGCTCTCCCAGCCCTAACTAAAAGATACTGTGTCTACTTTACGACCGGCCATTAAACTAGAAATATGGGTAGTAGTGATGCGTGGATCTCGTGGGTGGAGTAGGTTCAGATAAGGTTATTAGAAAATATCACAGGTTCAGGCAGGTCGGCTCAAACAGCATAACATGGCAACATTCCGGCTAAGTTACAAATAACTTAAATAAACACTGCATGGAATAGACTAGGCTGTTATTACTGGTTCACCTTCCAACTTCTCTCTCTGCTCTCAGGCACACAGATTTACTTTCCAGCGCAGGTCCACATCACCAACTACAAAGCATTTTTATCACGGGTCCGGTTTCCCCGCAGTCGAGCAAGCCCACTCAAGCCCCATCAAATCAGTCCTGGATATACGGACTAATGAAAAACAAGGTGCTATTTGTAGTGATGTTTGTGGAATTCTACTGCTGTGACCTGTAGCCATTTGACACTGTGTCTAGTGAGCACTAATAAATATCAGAGCACGTTTTGGGGCAGTGGATGCAGACTGTTATCCCTCACAGGCAGACCATCTGCGACAGAGCAAAAGAGCAGGCAAAAAAAAAGAAAGTCAAGCAACACACTGCAGGAATTAGGACTGGACAACCTTATATTTGATATTCAGCAGGCAATCTACTTTTAGGAGGGGTCATACAGATAGTGTCATTAAAACAATGAATAACAACTCCCTCCTTATGAGCTAAGATTTGATTTAAATGCTCGGTTTACTACTGTATTCATGGTATTTTGCAGAAATTGGGTCTGGTTTGTAGCATTAATATTGCTAGGCTAATGAGTTTATTTTGGTTTGTTTATGGCGATGCTTTAGCTTCAGTCTGAATTAAAGCGTTTCACCCATTAACTGGTCAAGTTAGTGTAGCATGTTTTGCTACTACTGTTTAATAATGATGCAGAACTACCATAAGGCCATCAGCTGTGGGTCCAGCTTCTAACCTCTTTGAAGAACGCTAACTTACATGGATGCTTTGGAATTGTGCTGAACTGTAAAAGCATTTTCACTCCTGCGGGACAAATTAGGCCGTAACAGTCTAGTTAATTAATAGAAACACTGCAGCATCACATATCGATGTATTGGTAAAATGGGGACTCATGTTTACTCTAAAGATATTGTCAAAATACTGTAATAAAATCTGCCCCAAATGAAAAAAATGCTAGCTAGTTTGAGCCCAGAAACAAGAGACAGCTATCGAAAAACTTGCTATTGTTCGCTATTAATTCAGATCATGGATACCGGCTCTAGATTGTCATATGATCTTTGGCCAAACTGCCTTGCCCTGTACAGGACCAGCATCCCAACTAAAATAGACTGTTTCAAAATGTGCAGTGTAAAGTTGGCAGTTTGAGGGTTGAGCTTGGGTGATTAATGCTTATTTCTGCAGGTCAGGCAGTACAGACTGGCTCTCATGACAGGCTGAGGAGGTGTTAGTATTAAAAAAACCCTCGCCCACGCATCACTAATTGCGCTAGCTTTTGTTTCATACAGAGACGAAGATGCAACTGGTGGTGAGGCCCTTTGTTTGGACAGTGTTGTGGTAGGCGATGGCATCAACACAAAACCTCTGATACAAACTAGGCTTTCAACACCGCAATATCTAACAGTCTAATTTCCGTGTGTATGCAGGGAGTCTATTCAAGATTGGTTCCAATTTACTTGGGGTTTGACAAATCCTGCTTGTGAGTAGCTCAGATTTTAAAAGCACAGCGCAGAGAAACTGAAAGTGAAGCATCCTGGCAGTGCACAGGCATCACTGTTCTCAAATGTTTTCTTAATTCAGGCAAAGATATGACATAGCACAGACCGGTGGGATGTCTGATAGCGCTTCTGCCTCAAGATTCCAATGCTGCAGACAAGCAATTTCTAATTAAACGGAAGAAAGG
>JAPTMW010000011.1:13083417-13096076 GCA_029822955.1 Ostorhinchus angustatus
AAAGTGGAGAAAAGAAGAGTAAAAACCTAACCTCATCTGCAAAGGCAGCACCGTTTTGTATTAGTTTGTGGTTTCCAAGTGTTTTTTGTTTTTTTTACAGCAAGTGGACATTGGTTCCAAGTATCAGTTGTATGATTATTAATCAGTATTAATGCTGATAAAACACGGACCACGCTCTATCACATTGTTCTTCATAGTCTGACTCACAGGAAGTCATCTGTTGGAATAAACCTGCTAAAGACTGATTATATCACTCAACATTCTCCGCCTCTTTCACCATCCATATAATACCGTTTCCCCTCTTCCCTATCAGAAACAACAGCAATGAAAATGTTACGATAAAGATTTGCTTTTATGCAGTCAAGCAGGCATTTGGGTCATTTTAATCTCAGGGCTCATCTCCCCATGAGCAAATCCTCCTCAAAAAATCAAGCTCCTTCCTGACACGCTTCACTCGGCCACTGTAGATCCATCCTCAGCGTAGCAGCACCAAGATGACTGATCAGTTTAAAGGAATATAAACAAGTTCGAGAGTGCTTTTTCTTATTCCAAAATGACAATGAATTGAGCTAGACTGTTAATACGAGACCAAATACCTCATATATATATATATGACATTTCATGTACATTTCCCTGACACACATGCCCACATAACCCAAATGAAAAAGAGAAAAAAAAAAAAAATGCATATTCATCAGCTCTTTATAGGAACAGGTTACATTTGCATCAAATGTGTGTGTGGGTGGGTGTAAATATGTACAGATGCCTACATGATACAAGGGAAAAGGCAATGTAGACTAGACAGTTATCATGACATACTGTGCATCCTTGTCATGTTATTACCTCTTATACGTGCATCCATTCACTCTCTGAGCGGTTGCATGAGTTACAACATCCCCCCCACCCCGTGATGACTTTCTGTGCTTACTAATCTACCATTTGCAGGCAGCCCACAGATGGCTTTATTCACTTCAGCCATATTTAAATAGGGACAGCCGCCTGGCACGGTGCAGGAGTGTGTATCTATGTTTGCATCTGTCACACAGCAGCGTGCAGAGGCCTGTCCCGCTCCAGCAACGTGAGCCTCCCATTTAGCATAAAGGTATGTTTTTACCGCCAAACCAACTGAGGAGTATTATTAAGTGTTACAACAGTTTGTTGCTGTGGGCTGAGGTTAAATAAATATAAAAGCAGTTCAAAACATAAACAGCGCGCAGTTTGCTCGCTAATATCGACACTAGAGGTTAATTACGCTGATGCACTGAATGTATATTAAATATACGACTTCATCATTCAGCTTCTGGCAATTCAACATGCATTCAGTCTCACTGTAGAAGATCCTTTGAAAAATGTATGTACGCATATATAACAAGGCTACATATTATGCTACATTTCACAACTGTTTCATTGTGCAAACTTTGTCAAACTGATGACTTGCTGCCAGAACACTGCGTCACATTTCCACGGGCCAACTTCAAAAGCTGCAGATTGTTCTGCTGACCAATCACTCAGGGACATCAGAGCCGGTGCTAAAACCATTAGGTCCGTTACAAGATTTATCTGCTTGGATAATGCCCAGTAGCCTGAAAAATGCTGGCTTCAGGAAAATAATCGAAAATCTGAAATAATAGTCTGAACCAGGCCTGCCTTTATACCCACTTGTTCCCCTCAGCCACTTTCACTCGCTTTCACTCACCAACCTGCCTACTCCTACACACTCCTTCCACTCACCAGTACTAGCTGAAATCGGTCACTACCATTCCTCTCCATGATTACTGGAATATCATGTTTTTCCATTTTAAGGAAATGTCTTCAGTGTTTAGTAAACAGTCAAATATCCAACCAACTAAAAGAGAATCATCTGAAAATCTTGCAATAGAGTTAAGGTAACAGTCGGATTAGGTAATGTAAAAAAAACAAAAAAAACAAAAAAACAAAACAGCACAACAAATTACCCTAGTGTTAAGTGGAAACATGTAAATAAGGATGCAGTCACTCATTGGTCTCAGATATGACGCATTTGGACGTTCGGAGACTGAATGTGGAAACACCGCCATCTTCTACAACATTGATTCACCAGTAAAACCCATGGAGTTGGATCAGTGACAGTGGATGGAGACACTTGGTTTATGTTCAGTTAATGATATTTTTGCTGAAAAATATACTTTTTATTCAGTTTTCTCTGTTTTTCATATAATAACCCTCAACTTAACTCTGAGCTTTAATGAGCATCTACATGATCAGTGAATTAAATATAGGAAAATACATGATTCACAGTGAAAAATATAAAATACAGAGGATAATAGAATAAATGGTGATAAATCACTTAAGAAAAAGTACCACTTGGTCTTTATGGGTTAATTCATCTGCTTTCACACTTTATCATTGGTGGCTTATTTATGGATTTTAATTATCAATTTACATTCATTTTTTCATAATAATTATAGCTTCCATATTGCAAACAACAATAAAACTCATTATAATTTGAGTTGAATTTGTTTGGGTAGCACAGTGTTCCAGAAAAGCCAAAAGTTGTCAACATTTCCATTTTAAGGAAACGTCTTCAGTGTTTTGTAAACAAATATCCAACCAACTAAAACAGAATCATGTGAAAGTCTTGCAATAGAGTTAACACCAGGGTAATTCGTTGTGCTGTTGAATTTTTTTTTTTTTAATTACCTAATCAGACTGTTATTTTAAGTGGAAACGTGTAAATAACGATGCAGTCACTCACTGGTCAAATTATTTGGTCTTGAGTTAATTTCACAGCAATGCTTCAGAAACAAAAAATACTCAGCTTGCTCCATCCCCCCACATTATATTCCAGGGGATAAAATATGACCTATGTTGTGGCTTTTATGAATGCACGTTTACATGATTGCGTACAAGTTCATCTGTAAACCACCCCCACACAATCCCATTGCTTTGCTGCATGTCCACGTTCTATCCTTTGAGTGGGAGATGAGGCGAGAGGCAGATTTCTCTTCCATATAGGCCTTTAGTGTTAACACTGCAACCCAGTTGGTCCCAGTTCACTGGGTTAGCCTCTCCTCCCCCACACAGACAGGACTGGGTGCCCAGCGTGTAGTTACATGTGTTGCAGACACTCTATTGATTGATTTGTGACTCTGCTGTGACCAGCTTCACAGAGGGATCTAATGACAACTCCTGTCTCTGTTCCAAATGGCTTTTGTTAGCCACTGTAGCTCATGAAAGGACCATGTGTTGTGTCTGCCAACCATGGAAAAGAAAATAATGATGGTTTGTTTATTCAGAGGCTGATTTTTACCAAATACAATAGAGCCACGTTATGATCTATGGCTAACAGATGCCACAGTGGGTACAGGCAATCTAGAACGGAATTCTCTGTTTGGCTCTGTGCAAAAATGGTGTTTTGGTGCTTGACGAGGAAAATAAAGCACTACTGTGCATAGTGCATGTCTTACGAAAAGCCACAACAGCAGTCACAGTAAAGCTCTGTCAGTATAAACTATAAAACCACCACTGAAAGCATGCGCTGGTTGAAAAGTATCAACAGTGAGTTCAAAGGCTACACAATCCTGAACTGTACTTACAGGCTTAGTGACCATCTAAAAATGCCAAGGCAGGTAAACAATTTTTCTACCCCTATTGCCTTATCGAGACCCTACATCCATTCGTTCATATGAATTAGCAAGAGCAGCAGCTAATGCATGGAGTCAGATTACAACCTCTGAGCAGAGCCGCCTTTATCCCCCTATATGGAGCTTAATCTGTCCAAATCCGCCGCTTTGCTGTGCCCTAAATCCACAACAGAGCCTAATTCCTCCTTAATCTAATGAGCGGTAAAGGTGCACTTACTCAGGTTCAGAATACCGCAGACTGAGTATCTGAGCATCACATCACAATAGAGGTAGCAGAGATGTTCCCTCACTGTGCCGTGATGCAATATGTTCAACAACGGCTGAAAGAATCCTTGTGTCACGGCAGAGTAGGCAAGAAGATACATGACAGGCTTTGATTGCTTGTTTGCTTATCTTCTTGTCACTCATTGTTTCTGCTGTGGGCAACAGCTGTGGACTGCTGTCAAAAGATGTTGAGGAAGAAGTAGACAGTGCCTAAGCCACCGGCATCCAGACATGACAGCAAACAGGGAAGTAGTATCTCTTATGGTTTACGAATCTCTGGAAACTGACTTACTGCATTTCTTGAATAAAAAACCAGAGTCACTTATAAGCCGAGTGTCTGCTAATGGCCAGGGGGGAAACTTGGTCACAAACTAAGGCTGGTGTCCAAACACTGATATTTGTCGTAAAATGACCATATCACTTCTACATTTATCAAAATACTCATACTATTTCCCACACTTTGTTGTTAGATTACTTGAGATTATTGCAAGATTTCAGGATTAGCAGGAGCATGTGTTAATATCTTAAATTGTAGCTTCTAAAAATATACATGCAAGGCTGGATGAGACCATACTGATCATGACATATATGTTCAATAATGCTGCCAGTTCTGAGAATATCCTGATAATGCCAGAAAAAAAGAATGTTAATTGGTTAGAATTTGTAATATTAACAATAGGAAGCCATACAGATGAAGTGATATAGCCAAAAATGTCAATTTACAACTTTAATTGCTTAATGTCTGATTATATAAACTGAAGGCATGATTAAAAAATACACTTTTTTTTTCCTAATATAAACTATATGCCATATCTGACTGGAAAAACATATTCACAACTAATACGTTACACAAAGCTGAATTTTTGTTGAGCAAAAAAAACATTTAGAAAAGAAATCTTTGTGATTTTGACATTTGTCACAGTTTTTGGAAAGCAAAACTTGGACTAGGCTCCATGTATTTAAACAAGGAAAATAATAATAATAACTTTATTACATCAACATTTGTAGCCATTTAAGATAAGATTTCTAAATTAACCAGGTGTATTTGAATGCACCATTTCATCCATCTACAACCACACATTTACCACAGTTAAGGAAGTTTTAAGCTTGTATTAACAATGAAATGCACTACCAGCACAAACCGGAGTGGATCAAAATGAGGAATCATGGCTGCTTCCAACAGGAGCCGACTTCAGCCACAGGCATATTACCTTCTGCAAATAATGTAAACAAAAGGCCTGGCTGCTATTCGAGGAAATACAGTACACAGAATAGGTTTTTGGCAGAAAAGTGCTGCTGCGCTGCTTTGGACGTAAATGCTTTGCTGTTTGAGACTCCCCAATTAGCAATTTCCATAATAACACCTAAAACACAACACCTGCTGTGACCACTGCTACTCAAAGCCATTGTGTGATCTTCTGGGGCTTGAAAGAATGTTTATTCTAATAATCTAACAAACAGCAGTGTGTGGGCAGTTACACGATTAAAAAGGTGTGTCCATCCTGGTCCCAATCACCTCCACTTCCCCTGAATGCCTTTCTGTACTCATATGACATCCTGCATTCAAAAAGAACTATAAAAAATATGCAAATAATCCATATGTACAAATTAGCTGCAACAACTGTTATGTCCCTGAAAGTGTGGCATAAAAAAACGCATAACTCTGTTATTAAATCATTGAGTTTGCTCTATTTTATCCAGGTTTTAGTCTGAAAAGCAAAGAAAGACAAGAGTTCAGCTCAGGGTATGCAGACTAGTTTGCAAACGCTACGGAGTAGTACAGCTATAACGGTGCACAATTAATAAAAACAACTGCAATGATGGATGAATTCATCTATCATATCCTGATCAGTTGCATGTTTTCATTACCCACTCCGTGCATTCCAACCACTGCAGTGTCTGGAAGCAGCATTATTTTCCCTGCACAGGTACTTGTACTGTATCTGTAGAAGGAGAGATCCTTCTGGCTCAGTTGCATGGCTACATCATTACAAAGTAGGCGCCATTCTTTTCCATTTATTCCATTTCTGGGAAATAAGAAAAAAAATGCTGCAGTTACAATGTACTCACAAGTAGGAAATGAATTTTATTTAGTAGAGACTGAAAAGTAAAGCAATGAGCCATTTGTTCAGTATCTTTCCATCTTCACATAAATGTGAGACTTGTGGTTAATGAACCACAGTACATGAATTCTCACACTACAAACCAGAGCGTATCAAGACACTTTGATGCTATCTCACAAACATTAATGTGTGTTGTCCTTAATTAAACCTTACTGTCAACTACAAGAAAAAAATGATGTGGCAAAAACAAAACAAGGCTGCAGCTCCTGAGAATGTTGATATGCACAGGTTTAACGACAACACAAAAGTCAGACCAGCACAGAATTAAATATATTAACAGCCTCAGCAGTTATTATAACTCACTTAACTTCTCATTCCAAAGCGACTAAAGATAATGACAACTTTATGAATGTTAATGAGACAATGTTATCCATCCAGGAAACACCTAAAGGACAATTCTGGAGAAATGAGAAGTTTTCATCATAGCATTTGTTGTGTTTATATGTGGATTAGATAGAAACATCTGAATACAATGCAGAACCATATGCAGGTAATCACACGTAAGGCGAGGATCAAGTATGTGGCATTACTTAATGTTCTGTTCTATAAATGACTCGGCTATCCAGCTGAGATCAGTGGCTGGCATTGCGCCGCTGTCACCACCACCATCTCTCCAACCCACGCATGTCTGCGCATGGGGGGGCCCTCTCCTCAAAAGTCAAATGTCAGATGTTATCCATCCCCACTCATACAGACGGACCCCGCACCACCGGGGGCTCGGAGGCCCTGGCTCTCAGTTGGTGACGGAAAAACACCGTTATTGAGGCCGTTCTTCTCCGGATCACAAAGGCTGACATGTCTGCACCGTGACATCTGTATTACCTGCCTGTCGATCTTATTTTGAACTGGGGGTAGCCCTAGTCCAAGGTCCAGCTCAGTACACCACAGTAGAGTGACAGCTCGAGTTTCAATCATGGAGTAGCAATGATGATATATTCACTGGCCTGCTATGCTGATTGGAGATGCAGCACTGCACATTATAGCCAGTAGTTGTTATAAAATGACAATGAAGATCCTGTTGAACTTAATATTTGACAAAACAGTCCGATACAATCTAAACCTTCCAATGGTCAAACAATGACAAAACAGCCATATCAAACGAGGGATCAGGGATATCACAATCCTTTAAACCCATCATTCAATTCAGATGCTGATTTTTGAGCCACGGTATGGTTGGTTGTTACAAGGAAGAGGCACATTTTTTATTTTCTTTTTAAATGGGGGAAATAAATTATGTTTTTCTTTTCTATTTTTCTCTGATAAAAGCAACTACAATTCCAAATTCCAAAATGTAAGATGGTAGATTGGGTCTATAAACTTTACTTCCAAGAAAAAATAAACAAATCTTTTCTGATGCCCTCTCTACATATTAAATTGTATCAAAATATACACATATATATATGAAAAAAATTAGATTTGCAGCAGCTTACACATACAACTATGCAAACAGAACAAATAAAAGCATTTCACTCAAGACCAAAGAGTCAAATCAGCTGTTTAACATACAGCTTGTACTTTTGAAAGAATAATAATTTTTTTTATTTATGTGTTTTCTGAATTGAATATGCATTTTATCAATTAAATAATGCCCTGTCACCTCAGCAGCCGGTTGGGGTTTTAAGTTTCAGAGACTTGCAGACGTATAACAATATAACTGTACTGGACATTGCCCATATATTCAGAGATGTTTCTGCCAAGGGTGTGAATGTTATAAAAATTATGCAACTTTTCCTGCCTCAGCCGATTACACTCTTATGAGTAATTACTATGCAGCAGTTGCTTTCAGGAGCATTAAGATAATGCATTTTGAAAACAGGTGGATGCAAAGCACTTATGATAAGTTGGACTGACACCTTGTTGCAGGGCAAACCAGGCAGCTGAAAACAAATTACTTCACACATACAGCCTGCAGTTATTTTGGATTTGTGCTTTGTACACAGCCGGCGTCTGTGTTGTCATAATACTGATGCATTACCAAAACATGGACTTCTCCAACACTTGATGAATGAACAATGAGTTAAATTACTCCGCTGATCTCAACGTGAGGTTTCAGAAAACGCCCTACAACGCGGACTCTCAGATTCCCTGACAGACTCTCTAATGACTAATCAATACATTTTAACCTGACTCGGAGCAAAGTAGACCTTACTCACCGGAGATCTGCAGAGGGGAGAAGAAGTAGTGGAAATACTTTAACGAGACATCCAAAATCATGACATTTCTGCAGCGTAAAAATGGCCATGTGACAAGAGGAGAGCAGCTTCAGACCCATATAAGATGACCAGCCAAGTCTCCTAGTGATACTGTTAAATCTCTTCAAAAACCCATACTTGTCATATCCATTTTTCATTACCCTTCAACTTGCTTGAGACTGTAGGGGGATGATCTCTTGAAATATTCATTACAAAAGCACCCAAGACATGCTGTGACTTCTTTTCACACTCAACTCAACCATTTGTGGAGCCAAATGTAGTCATCCAGTTTTTGATATATACAACAACAACAAAAAACTGTATTGCATTTACAGTATTTCACATTTCTAATGGCACAGACTACAAGCAAGGAAGTGCAACTTGACCTGTGCCAAAACTGGGGAGCAGGAGCTTAAGCCTACCTTTAATATACATTTAATTACATTTTATTTCAGTGGTTCCAGTCAGGGCCTTTTGAACACTGCAGCATTGCCTTCACTCTTTTCTCCAAAGTCTCAATGTTTAATGGTTATGATCTAATCATTTCAGCTGGTTAAACCCTAGCAACTAAGCCAGAATAAAATTACTCAATTCCCTCATGTGTTTGTGCATGCTGTGATCAGTGCACATGCCTGTTGTGCTATAGGTTGGTGAAAGCTGGATAAAGACTGCAACTAGTGCTGGATCGGGATGAACCGTGCACAAATAACCACATTCTGTTATTTTCCTTCTGATAGAAGAGCCTATATTAACCCATATAAACATACAGGGCTTGAAATGGTGTATAATCCTGCAACACAAGTGCAGTATACTGCCACATTATCGGTCAACATTAGATGACATGGAACTGGGCATGCTGCATTACTTCTATTCCGCGTTCAAGGGGTAGGTCGACTCGATTATGATCTTTATTGCATTCTTATGGTAGACTGCAAAGGTGGAATGTCAGACCTGTAAACACAGAAGGCTGCAAGAAACACCCCATATGGCATGAAAACTACAAGAATGTGGGCTCACAAAACACAAGCGACATCGAGTAGTATTATGCAATGGTGAAAAAAAAGGTGCCTTGGTAAAACTATGCTTGGTGATGCATGCAAAATGAGGGAAAATCGCCCTTGGGTTGAATGCAACGGTTGTGCAATATCTGCATGCATTTACAGTACAGCTGTGCGTTCTGTGTAGTCTATATGAATCCAAATGATCATGCATCTGCCACACTTCAGGCTGTATTCGCCGCTAATGCAAACACAGCACAGACACAGGCGGCTATATGACGCTTCGCAGGCAGAATGTGACATATTTCAAGCTAGGTTCCTTGCTTTAGTCAACAAACTGGAGTTACCCTCACTTCCTAGTTCAGTGCTACTCTTACAGCTCGGCTAACACCCTTCTTCCTCCATAGACAGCAAACAATTTCGACTACATTTGGAGTCGCTGGTCCTGCTGCTACGACTGTGAATTCTTCCAAGTCTTGCCTGGTCCGAGGCAGAAGCTGCGGTCTCAAAAAAAAAAAAAAAAAAAAAAAAAGTGCACACAAAATTTACACTTACATTTCACCACCCTGTCCGTCGTAGATAACTTCGGTTCATCATTCGGCTTGTTTTCGGACATTTCCAGTGTGATATAATATTGAGATAAAGCAGAAATGAGACTAAAACGGTCCCTGCGGTGCTCCTGTCGAACAACTCTTGAGTCTATCCGCGAAAAGAGACCGCAGTGATCTCACTCGGTCCTATCAGCGGCCAAAAATACTTGCAACAGGGTTACAATTTCACTGCTGGTGCTGGAGGAGCTGCTCTGTCTGATTTACTGTTACTCTGTATCAAGTTGTCTGAGCGCAGTGTGCACGCAAACATGCTGCCACACAAGACCCGCCCCTTCACTCCCACCGCCGCCTCCTATTGGTGGAGAGCCTGCCACTCCGCACACTTTTATCAAAGGGCTGTTTCTGTGTCACTCTGGTCCTGTATGAATAACAGCATGAATAAGTTATTTTACAGCCTAATAAACTTATTGTAGCCGTGAATGGAGGGAAACAAATGGATGTTAATAGAAAAAAATGGATAAATAAAAATGAATCCGCCTTCACTATACAAATCTGCACATAACTGATCTATAAACAATGCATAAAGAATACATTTCGAATCTGGAATACATGCTCAGAGCCTGTAGTAGTAAATATAATTTTTACTTTCATTCAGATCCAATCCAGCCATTTTCTGAAGCGCTCAGTCCTCATCAGGGTTGTGGGGTTGCCAGAGCCTATACCAGGTACCAACACCCTGGACGGGTCTCCAATTTATAAACAGACCAGTGAATCCATTAAGAGTATGTCTTTGGATGGAGGGAGGAAACACCCAAAGAGAACCCACACAAACACACGGAGAACATGTAAACTCCACATAGAAGGACCCATGCTGGCTGACCTTCTCAGACCTTCTTGCTGTGAGGTGATGGAGCTAACCACTGTACCGCCAATAGCCCATGTGACAGACTGAACCAGAATTACAGAAAATTTGTTCTCTATATTCATAGTTCCCTGAGGATGAATCGTCATAGTGTAAGTGACCACCTCACCTCTCAATTTGAAGAATGCCTCTCATCTGGCACCCCCATCAAGGCATAAATACTTTAAATAAGATACTTCACTGTCTAAAAGACAGATTTCCATAAAATGTTGAGGCTGTGTTCATGTTCCCACAGAGATAAACCATTTGTTGTTAATGACCCATTGACTATTCCAATAGCACCATCCTCAGGACAAACTACAGAGCTCAAACACTGCAGGTAAAATATTCAGCTCCTCAATACTGGAAGCTATTGTTGGAAAGAACAAACTGTGCTGCCATATTACAGTTTCCTTAACAAATGTTAACACAGAAAAATTGGAACCTGACACTCAGCCACTGAAACCTCACAGCGTTGTGCCAAAAGCTTTAACAAAGGCTGCTAAATTGCACACACAATATCAACTTTGCTCTCAGTTTGCAGTTCCATTCCACACTTTTGTCGAAACACTCTGCTTTACATAATATGTAATTTTAATACTCATTAGGATGCACAGATGAGTGTAATACTACATCTGTGTAACACAAATTACTACCAGAGACAGCACAGTGCTTTGCATTAGTGTATTTATTGTGCTTCATTTCAATAAATACTTTGCATCTACTAAATTTAAGAATGTCTAGGTGGTTTGTGCAAAAATATATTCATATTATTCAGCTTTAGGAGTATTTGTGTTGTGTTGTCTCATTTTGCAAGGTACCTGTGATGTTTTGCATTTTATGTGTGTAGTTTTAGAAAAGCAAGCACAGTTTAAAAAACATTTATTGAATACTATCACACACAAAAAATTACACTATTAAACATGTCAGGTGTCAGATTAAACTTTACATGTCAGTGGTGTTTGTCAGTAGTCGGAGCTGTCTCCATTATGTTATTTACTTATGCAAAGTGTTGATAAAAACTGAACACTGCAGCCTTTTATGTTCTATCTTCATGGTCAGAGCAGAGCAGTTATACAGGTATTAGCATGTTGACCTGTGGGGATCCACAGCTTCTAGATGTGGTAGTTTTTAAGCTGTTGTGTATTTCTGCATGTTGTACCGCATTTGTCCAGCAGTCACCGCCAAAGCGTTGTGGGTGTGGCAACGTGATTGTAAAGCTACTGTATTCAAAAATTACTAATATCTCCCAAAATATTGGTCTTATCAATTTGCTGTTTTCGCTAGTCGGTTCCTTGACCAAAAATACATAACTATGACAAACTGCAGCTGTCAGCTCTTTCTGGACTTTGTGTGAATCCTGAGACACACATACACGCATGCACACAGAGGCCACTTGTCTTTTATAATATAGATGTGAGTGAGTGTAAGTGGGTGGATGTGCACACATGGAAACGGCAGATCTGTCACTGTCGAGTCAGTGCAACAGCGGCCATTTGCATGAAAGAGAGGTCGGCATTCACCTGTTCATTTTCCCAACAGTGGCACATTCAAGCTACCCCCAATAACTGATGGCAAACTGCTATTAGCGAAACGCTGCCGAGGTATGAGTCAGTTGTTTGGCAGGTGGAGGCAGTTAATGAAGCTGTGAGTTTCACATTTCTCTCACTGAGGGTCGGTGTGTATATGTGTGTGTAGAGTGGGTCAGAACATCTCACATCCTTTTTATCTCCGCCTGTAGTGGAGACATTTACAGCAGATCATTAGCTTTAACATGCCTGAGGTTCTAGTGCTCTGCTCTGCACCCGGGGCTCTGCAGACTTAATTAACTTGGGTCAGTCTAGTCAGTGACTCAACTTTTTCCCTTTGCGGCACTTGCTGTCAATTCAGCAGTATCCTTTGTGTCTATAGTTTGCTGTTTGTTCTCTTACTTTATCATTGCAATTATTCCCATTAACAGGTTAAAAACATTCCATGTATGCTCTTTTACATCTTCAGAGTACATCA